>JACEGR010004809.1:0-82010 GCA_014170235.1 Listronotus bonariensis | reverse complement strand
TATGTCGCGAAAGGATAAATAAATCGAATTTTAAAACGGAAGCCGTGATAAGCTTTTACTACTAATACTATTACATCAGCTGATTATACGGGTGATGTTAATTTATATATACCGATCAATTTTTATGATACGATGAAAAAGCTATTTTTTTAATAAAAATATTATTCCCATTTTGTGAAAACAGCTAAATATAAACGCGCCCCGCGCGACGCTCGAGGTTCCTTTCCACTCGGCGCTGACGTCAACAGACGTCAATCTACGTCAAAGTTCCTGCGTCAAACATTCTGCGACGCCGTCAGATGCTACGTCAAATTTTTCTACGTCAGGCTGCTACGTCGGACAGCTGACGTCAGTGTCCACGCCAAATATCCTACGTCAGATCGTCATGTCACGTATGCCTGCGTACAGCTCACGTCACTCAAACCTATTAGATAGGTATAAACAATTGGGGTGTAATATGAGTATTAAACTCCACTTCTTAGATTCACATCTGGATTTTTTCCTGATAATCTTGGTGATTATAGTGAAGAGAGCAAGGAGAAAGATTTCACCAAGACATAAAAACTATGGAGACAAGGTACCAAGGTCGATGGAATGTGAATATGATGGCTGATTACTGTTGGTCACTGAAACGTGATATTACTGAAGATACTCACAAAAAAATCACACCTAGACGTAATTTTGTATCTAAACGTAAAAGATGTCACTCTAAATAATTCTATAGCAATGCTTACACTTGATTTTTTCTTTGTAACTGTTTAAATATATGTATTTTTAATATAATTATTGACTTTATCTAGAAATTTTGAAAAAAAATGCTTTTTTCTTTTTTGTAGAAAACCTGATGTGATGGGGCAAATATGTATGTATTTCTGTGTTTAGAATGCTATAAATTGGTTGGAAAAGTTATGAAAAAATAGTAAAATGCACCCCACGCTTTACTATGAAGTGACAATATTTTTTTAATGAAAAATTATTTTCTAATTTTTAGTTCTGGTTGCATATAAAAGCGTGTTTTTTTAGTTTTTTAAACTATTATTTATTTTTCATTTTTAGTTCTGATATGCATTTATGTATGTATAAAAGTTTGGAATGTTGCCAACAGATGGCAACCCACTAAAAATTTTTTCGCCATTTTGTCAAGAGTAGCAAAGTTTTTCAGATGGACTTTCTGAAAATAACCTAATATAAAATTTGAGTAAAATCGATTCAGATCGAACTCTTGAAATGGCCGGTGGTTGGTACCACTGGGACGTACAGGTGACAGATGACACTTGGTGGTATCAAGCAGTGGTTATAATAATATAATGGAATTTTTTTTTCCTGGCGATCCAAAGCAGGATAACGGGATACTGTTTGCAGATTATTGCATTGTCATGGGTCCTTAATACGTGTGCAAAGTTTCAAAGAAATCGAATAGCTGGAAGTTGGTTAAAATTAGGCTCAAAGATTCCGTTACATATGATAGCCAGATGGATAGATAGTTACAACCCAAGTTAATAAAAGCAGGTGAGCGGAAAATGACCAACTTCGATAGTAAGAAAGTCAAAATCACACGAGTAAACTGTACGCTATTTTTCCTACGACCACAAATTATTCACCAAAAAAAACAAAATTTATAAGTTTGTCTGTTCAGAAAAATAAAAACAATTAGAGAACTTTGCAACACTAGGGTGATATTTACTTTGCAACACTAGTGTGATATATACTTTTCCTCACTGCTATATTATACTGTTTTGACAATATTTTTACATCGAAAATCACCTACCTAGAAGCATTATATAACTTTTATCATTTTGGAATTTAAAAAGGCCCTCACTTAATAAAAATTGTATGGTTTTGTTAGGTAATAACGCTAATAGTTTAATACGGTTTTCTGCTATTATAAGGGTTTTTAAAAATTATCGATTCTTACATATTTTAGACACTCTTCTAAATAAAACGTAAGTGGTGCATATCCAAAATATTCCGTTTTTTAAAAATATCAGTAAATAAACTTACGGGACCGGGGAGTGAAAAGGGGTGCTGGGTGGGGTAAAATTGGTAAAACGAGTTAATGAAACTGAACATCACATGTAAAATTAAGTAAAATAACAGTTTTTCCTCATATTTTTAAGAAAAATATAAAAATATGAAAATTGTAAATGCATAACCTAAAGTCCTTAAAGTAAGGAAAACGACTACTAAACGTCAGTTACCATGCAAAATATGGAAAGCATTTGGCAACGTCGGAAGGGTCTGATTCTATTTATGAATGGATAAAAGAAAGTGGATTCATAAAGTGTGTATTAGCCTTAGGTTTAATTAGGGATTAAAAAAGATTTAACTAGTTGTTTGAGTACACGAAGAAAGAGAGGAAGGAATTTGATCTATAGGCTTTTTTCTCTGGCGCTTTAGGTCGAACGGTCAAGCGGCAAGGCTGCCTCTATAAAGTACGTGCTCAAAGGTAGAAGGGAGATTTTAAATTTGATCTAATTACCTGACAACACTGTGCCAGTCAGTGAAAGTTGTTTTTGTGGTTATGTCTATTTTTGTTTATGTTTTTATTTTTTCGTAAATTTTAATAAATATAAAATAAGATGATTTTCGCTAATTTGGGTTCTACCGTTTAAGGTAAATAAAAAGTTTTTTTTACTGTCACTACAATAAATATGTCACTTGCAAAACCAATAGCAGTTTTTAGAATGACATCATAATATGTATCACACCAGTGTTGTAAAGTACTTTGCAACACTAGTGCTGTAAAGTACTTTGCAACACTAGTGTGATATAAGGCATTTTCTATGCATGAAAACAGTGTGCTATTTGCTATTTTCACAAGTGGTCGTTAAAAGTATTTTAATTCCCATAAGTTTAAAGTTTTTTTTTTTAATTAAATAAAGTAATTTAATAAATATTCTAACGTCTAAATTAAAAGGTTTTTTTTTGTTTAATATATGTTACAATACACGACCTGCCCTAATTTGGATATGACGTTAGGTAACGTGACGAAACATTCACTACCACTGAAAGAATCTATAGCAGATTTCTACTAAGGTACTCAGCTTTGTACCTCTCCAAATGGTATGTCTAGGTCTTTTGTATGTCAGTGCTTTACAATTGTATATTATGTGGAAAGTTTTTTCGTCGATTTTCCTACAAAACGTGTATACATCATTTCTTGCAAGCGCTTTTCCTAATGACAGAGACCGCTTTTTAAAAAGTTAAACATATATACTGTGATATATTAAATCAAATATGGATATACGCATATCAAATAGTAAATGGTTAAAAGAAAATATTCTGGAAATATTATAAAAAGATATTGTCAGGATTTTTAAACTTATTTTTATATGTATATTGATATGTCCGCAATAATTTTATGGTTTCTTAAAAATTCTTACCTCAATTACCGTTAGTGAGACAAAAGCTACCAAAAACGCAACAAATACAACAACTCCTAATGCATAGCTCACATTTTCAGATTCTGATCCCTAAAAAATCATTAAGCCTTTAGTCAGTATTTCAAGAAACTTTTTCTCCACGAGAAAACTACCTTTTTCCATTTTTAGGCAAAATATCATTTAAAATTTTTATTTGGAATAGCATTTTAAATGACCCATATAACATTTTTTGCCGGCGTTGTACATTTAATTTACTGGCATTGCCAACACTCTTTAATGGCAAGGCATTGGCAAAAGGTATCAAAAGACGCGAAAGTGGGCAATTGGCCGTTATTAGGCCACGTGTTGCAGATAAAGTGATGGCATCCGTCATTAATAAGTTATTGGAAAAAAAATGCGTTTAAGATGATAGCATCCATCATTAATAAGTTATTGGCAAAAAGATAACAAAAGACACGAAAGTGGGCAAATGCAGATACTCCCAAGCAGCAAGCTGACGTCTTATGGACGAAAATTGTCGCATATACTTTTTTTTAAAAGCAAAAATGACGCGATACTTTATTTAAAAATTAAAATAGGAAAAAACTCCTACTGCATGCATTTTCCTTGCAATGCAAAGTTCCATCTCTCGGAACACTCTCCAACTTGGAGATGCAGATTTTTACACTAGCCGAAGATATTTCTTTCAAAGCTAAGTGAGATCACCTACAGCAGACCGCTCTCGAATTATTTTTGTCTAATGGGTATGGTTTAGACGATAAAAAGCGAAGATATTGCAGAAACGTAGTAGTTTATTGTCCATTACGCCATCTATCGGTATGTCAAAAACTATTAAATATATATAATATTTTTTATTAACACGTCTTTAAAACTTTTGATAAAGTTTTAAACAAAATGTTTACAGCTCCTAACAGTCTACTTGAATATCTTGCCTTCTCGACTAGCCATCACCAATTAATCACACAACACACACTTATTAGGTAATGAATACATTTAATTATGTCTATTAAAAACTCTTTTCTTTAAAAAAGAAACTAAAAGCTAGAAAACCACGTAGAAAACAAATGCACAAAGCGGTCACCTTCGGTCGAAATTCCGTAGCTAATTTTACCACCATTTTATTTTTATTCGCTTCAAAATACATAATAAACATTTTGTTTGACCTAATTTTTATTTGCATGATTTTTAACAATAAAATGTTATGATGGCCATTTCCTTTAAATTATGTAAAAACATAAAAATAATGTTGTTTAGCTGGCATTATAAATAAAACAGATCAAAAATTGCTTTAATTTTAGTTAAATACCAATGTTAATAATATGGTTAAAATGTATGAATATACGTTGAAGGTTTGCCTTCAAAAGTCCAATATTTATTTGCCTGCAACAAAACGCGTGCTTTATTTAATCAGGATTGGCATGCCGCCATTTTTGTATGCTTGCCGGCAATTCGCCTGCATGTAAAATTTATTGGCAATTAAATGTTTATTTAGGGTTGACTTTTAATGCGTATAAGATGTTGGCATAATATTGCCACCAATTGCCAATGCTTTACCATCAATGCCAATATGAAAAATGTACATTGCCGGCAAATAGTGTTTGCTGGGGACTTTATTAATTTTACAGGGGTATCAAAAAGTCTCATTAAACTGATTTTACTGTTATCAAAAATTAATTATTTTTAAAATGGTTTTAATATAATAGTCCAAAAACTCTCATAATTTGCTTTTTAAAACCTGCTTTCCCAAATTCAGACACAGCACAATTTTTCAGCTGTAAACGAATGTGATCAAGGCGCTTATGCCAAATTGTAGATGTCAATAAAATTTTATATTGTAATATTATTTTTTATCGACTAAAAACTTTTTCTAAATAAATCTTTTAAATGACATTTTGACGAAAAATTAAAAATAAAGGTAGTTTATTCTTAAAAATATATATATTTTTAGGTTATTACGAATCCTGTAT
Source organism: Listronotus bonariensis (assembly GCA_014170235.1). NCBI lineage: Eukaryota > Metazoa > Arthropoda > Insecta > Coleoptera > Curculionidae > Listronotus > Listronotus bonariensis. The sequence goes on along the minus strand of JACEGR010004809.1, from coordinate 76,660 downwards.
ATATAATTAACATTTTACTTTCGTAAACAATGTTGTTTTTACCAGCAAATTTTTTATCAAGAATGATTTTTTTTTTTTGAAAAATTTTGGTTTTCTCCTCTTTTAAACCCCATGAGTTGATAATCTGTATAGACATAGTCAATGTGTTTTTTTATATACTTAAAAGGAAAAAGTCATTATTTATTTAAACCTTATGTGACCCAATGGAGTTTTTTTTTAAATAATGTTGTTGATTAAGTACTTACAGGAGCAATTTTCAAAAATTCCTATTGATATCAACACAGTGATTAAAATGATCAAAAATTTGGCCATTGCTAATACAAAAGCCTCCAATGTAGTTAACAGAAATAATACCACCGATATTATGAACTAACAATCTTACAGCTCTCCTTCCTGATCTGATGAAACTCTGTCCATGAAGAGCTAAAAATAATTTGATTTTGTTAATGGAGGTCTTGCGATGATACTTTGATTATCCGGGTCAATAATTTCTTTAATTATGTACAGGTTGTCCGCATTTCTGTACAATTGCAGGGTATTTGGGTTATTATTAGAGATAAGGCCAACAAGAAATTTAAAAAATCGACCTGTTATTTAAAGACGAAGAAATTGAAAAGTATTTTTTAGTATCATTTTTCGTTTCATCAAAAGTAGCGACCCTTGTTGAAACTGGAAGTCTCTATGTCTAATTACCAGCTATTGTCCGCGGCTTCACACGCGTTTAATACGGAGTAAAACAATTCCCCTTTCCTATACCGTGAAGATTTTGAATATTATTATAAACTTTTAAAGCTCCTCTTAAATCACTCTATCTATTTAAAAACCACATTAAAATCCATTGAATTGTGATAAGAATTTAATTTAAAAAATGTTGGTACTCTCTGTATAATATTTATTTAAATACTAATAATTATTTTGCAAATCCTTATATTTAAGCAATTTCGTAAACCTCCAGATCGTACAATACCCATAGTAAGAATGCATTTTAGTTTTAAGGGTTTTTAATATAACCTCTTTTTGGCACACCCTATGTGGCAATCCAATATTTTTTTTTATAAACTATAAATACAATTGTTAGTGCACAATTCCTATAAACACTTTTCTTTTCAATTGCAATAGTAACGTCAATATCGAATTTTGAATGTAAACTAATTTTTTAAATGCTCTGTATATATTTTTTGACATTATTATACATATAAACCTTTCTCTTGAATCACTCTATCTATAAAAAAACCGCATCAAAATCCGTTGAGAATGTAAACTATTTTTCTAAACAATTTTTTATAATTGTATATGTTTTTCTTTGATATTATTATACATATAAACCTTCCTCTTAAATCAGTCTATCTATTAAAAAACCGCATCAAAATCCATTGAATAATATCAAATTTTAAAAGTAAACTATTTTTTAAACACTCTGTATATGTTTTTTTATATAATTATACAAATAAACTTTCGTCTTGAATCACTCTATCCATAAAAAACCCGCATCAAAATCCGTTGAGAATAGTAACGTCAAAATCAAATTTTAAATGTAAACTATTTTTTAAACACTTTGTATATTTTTTGTGGCATTAATAAACATATAAACCTTTCTCTTGAATAACTCTATCTATTTAAAAAAACCATATCAAAATGCGTTAAGAGTAGTAACGTCAATATCTAATTTTAATTACATTTTTTTAAACACTCTGTATATGTTTTTTTTATATTTTTATACTTACATATAAATCTTTTTCTTGAATCACGCTGTCTCCACCAAATATAAGCCCCGTATACAGGGCCGATCATAAAAAGCAAAAATATATACATCGGGAAATTTCGAGCGCATTAACTACATACTTAACATTACATTATATAACTTTTTTTTCTTATCATCTATAAAATAAGCTTTGCATCCGGGTCTCTATTACGTGGATGGATGTGCTTTGGACACAATTTTTAAAAGCTAATCGGCTTTGTTTCTCTCTTTTTTTATAGATGCCGCCAAGTTCATTGTACAATTAATGTTTTGTTTGTATAATTCTAGGGGAAAATTATTAACTATATTAAAACTAAACCATACCTGTCTCTATGTAAGCATACTCTGACAAAAACCTGAACCACCTCTCCATTGATCTAGTGCAATTTCTTACACTAGCTCTATAATTCTCCGGTTGCGACCAAAAAGTAAGTAATACATTTAATAATTTGTACTATGGTTAATAATAATAGAACCCAAAGCTATTGTACCCAAATGGTACCGAAATGTGATGATACACGATGTAAGGATAGGGCTTTCTAAAAACTTCTTGTCCCTAAAATGTTAAATCAAAATATTGTGTATTAAAACTATAAATAAAGACACTGAAAATATACAGGTCTTTTCTAATTAATGGTACACAGGAAAACTACAGATTTGTTATGCCAAAATATGAAAATTTAACCAAACATATCTATATCCAAAAGTTGATAATAAAAAAATACAAGGTGTCAAAGTAAAACAAAAGTTGTGCAGGCGCTAAATGGACTTGAGTATGACGCAGAGTTGGGTCGAATATTGAAATCCGGTATTTGAATACGGATACTAAATACCGCATAAAAAAGTATTTGAACACTGAGTATTGGAATACCAAAGAAAAATAGTTCATGAATACTGAAAACGAAATAGAAAGGTCAACACAAGTTATTTACATTAAGGACTCTTTGTTTGACCTCCGAACAGTACGAACGTGCGTAGAGGACTACAAAGTTCTTCCCGGAGTGGCGGCTAGAGGTGTCGTACGAAGTTTTTTACCTTCGGGGATCAAGGAAAGATTCACGCTAAATTGACGGCATCTTTCTTCTGGATCTAAGCGCTGTGAGCGAAGATTCCTATAAGCTGATGGTATCCTGTTTGGTGGTGAACACGAGGTATTTCTCAAATGGCGGGAAATAGATGGGCGTGCCATTGGAACTGTCAGTAGTGAAAGTGAAGGTTATACGTAACACCAGTAGCAGAACTTGGTTTGACAGTCGACAATTTATGCATTGCATCGATTGTGGAATTATTTGTTTTCTTTTGAATTTCTGGGAGCTACAAGCTCGATTATCCAGATTTTCCGCCGACGAAGCCCTGGAAAGCATAGACCGGAAGGGGGAGAGTGGTGAATTGGACCTGAAGGGACCAAAACCAATAAAAGAAAATAGAAATAGAAATAGAAGTTCTTTACATTGCTTCATCTATAATATCGCCGTCTTGAGCACTTATATTTTGAAGAGCAAAAAGAGGTCCTTACCCAATAATTACAACCTAAAAATCACAATTCAGGGTTATTCACGGTGAGTGTCCTATTAACCCAAGCAGCAAGCTGACGTCATTTTTTAGTCATTTTTGGTTATAAGACATCATCGGACGTCATTTTAACGTTATTTTATTGACATGTGTTTGACGTAGTTGAAGTGACGGCTTTCCGACGCCTTTTTTGTTATATTAGTTTCCAAGCAGCAACCTGACGTCATTATGACGTCATTTTTTAGTATGTTTTGGTCATAAGACGTCATCACACCAAAATTATGACGTCATTTTACTGACATGTTTTTGACGTCAGTCTTTTCGACGTCATTTTTTTGTAAATCTAATGACGTCATGTTTCGAAAACCCGCCAGAAAAAATTGACATTATATGATTCGTGTCAAAATCCAACCGGAATATCATATAAGAGAAAAATAAGACTAATAATTTAACCAAATTTAAATAGGAAAAAATTTCACCGATAGATGGCGTAATGAACAATAAACTAATACGTTTATTCAACATCTTCGCTTCTTATAGGAATTTTTATTAAGATTGTTGTATCGCCTACTAAATAGATCGAGACCGGTCTGCGGTTGATAATCTCAATTAGCTTTGAAAGAAATACTTTCAGTTAGTGTAAAAATCTGCATCTCCAGGTTGGACAGTATCCCGAGAGATGCGATGCTAAAATTTAAACATATATTGTTTAAATTTTAGCGCTAGATTTTGATAATATTGATCTTAATATGACAAATATTTTACGTTTCTGGGCTTTCCGATTATACCGGAAGTGCGTATCAACTTGCTTATTTTAAATAGAATACCATATATATAATTACATTTTTAAATTGTATAAGAAATTTTAAATATATTATATAACTGGGAGTTCCAGAAACGTGAAATATTTGCCGTATAAAAATCGTAATTATTTAAAGCTAGTGTCAAAATTTTATAAATGTATCTTTGGTAGTTTCCGAATTATTTTAATATGACACTCACCGTCAATAACCCTGTATATTTATATTTTGGTATTTGAATATGATATTCCCGATATTTAAATACTTCAAAACCCGGTATTCGAGTATTTTAAATCCCAGTATTCGAATACTGGTATTCACATTCCGGTATTCGAATACTTGGTATTCCGATATTCGAATACTTCAAATCTCGGAATCCGAATAGTAAAAACCAGTATTCAGATACTATCATTCAAGATCGGTATTCTATTCTGAATATGATTAAGAATACCTAGTATTCGAATACTACCTAACTCTGGTCAACGGTCTTTTTTAAGTCCGGGCTTTTGTCCTGCGGCGCTATTCTTGACTATTGCATTTTTCACGATCGCTCGCAATAGATATCCTTCATTTAGATCCGCAGTGGCAAGAAGCATTTTTCGGATTTTTACAACCTGGCGCAGTAAACAAATGAAGGGTGGACGAACATGCGCACCTAAAAGCCGTGGCAAAATAAAACACCGGCATACCGTGCCCTCCGTTCGCGGTCTGACCGTGACGCTCATTAGCTACCATACTCCGAACGGAAAACCAGAACAGCGTCGACAAAAATTTTTCCGATAATTCGGATAGTCTGTTTAACGCCAGGCGTGTTCACCCTCGATTTGCTTGCGCACAAACCCGTTTTTTCGCCCATGAAATGTAACTTTTGTTTCGCGCGGGTAATAACATCGAGATCAGTGGCGCTCGCATGGTATGAAATTTATTATAGGATGCGAGCGATCATCAAAGATGCGAATGGACAAGAATACCGCTGCTGATCCACACTGCTGAATAAAATAAGTTTTAAAAATCAAAATTATTTTTATGCCCAATACTTACATAGAAAAATACCACTTGGCAACAGCTCCAGCGGTTATCATGTACTGAAGGCCAATGAAGAGCTGGGTTGCCAAAATAAATACTACAAAATTATAAAGCCCAGTAAAGATTACGACAGGATTTCCATAGTAATCATAAGTACGGTATGTCTCGTCATGTTTTAGAGTTCCAGCGGAAAGAACGTAAATGGTGGTAGTAATAAATAAAAAGCTTATGATTATAATTCCGATGACACACTGTAAAAAATGAAAGGCTTTGTTAGTACAGTCACAAAATTACATTACAACGAGCTTTTAAAAGGCCAAAGGTTAACATCCAAAAAAAAATATTATATTATACAATCGCCTTATAGTACGAGATCCGAAAAGGAGCCGATTTTCACCATCTTTTTAACACGCTTTTATTAACTTGGGTTGTAACTATCTGGCTATGTAACGGAATCTTTGAGCCTAATTTTAACCAACTTCCAGCTATTCGATTTCTTTGAAACTTTGCACACGTATTAAGGACCCATGACAATGCAATAATCTGCAAACAGTATCCCTTTATCCTTTTTTTGATCGCCAGGAAAAAAATTCCATTATATTATAAAAACAACACCTAGGTTGCCATCTGTTGGCAACATTTCAAACTTTGCTATTAAATGAAGAAGAAATTTTTTAGGTCCAAACATTGCCTGGATTGCCATCTGTTGGCAAAATTTCAAACTTTGCTACTTAATGAAGAAGAAATTTTTTAGTGAGTTGCAATCTGTTGGAAAAATTTTAAAATTTGCTACCATTGTCATTTCATAGGGGCTGGTTATTTTCTTTTTGCTGCTTAATTAAATAGTATGTTCTAATTTACTGTTATATTAAGAATTTTGTGCAATATAACGAACTAAAAAATGAAAAATAATTAATAGTTTAAAAAACTAAAAAACACGCTTTTATATGCAACCGAACTAAAAATTGAAAAATAATTTTTCATTAAAAAAATATTTTCACTTCATAGTAAAAAGCGTAGGGTGCATTTTACTATTTTTTCATAAATTTTCCATTATAGATATTGGCAAATATAATAATTATAACATTTAATATATTAATCACCCCACGCTTTTTATTTACTATGAAGTGAAAATATTTTTTTAATGAAAAATTATTTTTTAATTTTTAGTTCGGTTGCATATAAAAGCGTGTTTTTTAGTTTTTTTAAACTATTAATTATTAACGGATGAAAACTGTTTTATATTAAAGATATTATTTAACAAAAGTATCGTCTTAGGGTTGCCTAAAAATTATGGTCAAAGCTATATTAAAATTAAAAATATCCCTCAACATTTTTTTACACACCTTGTATAATGGCAATCCCTATTTGTTTAAATACATACTAATGCTAGATATTAAAATTAATATAGTGTGAATGTAAATAGTCCCCTCCCCTGCTAAATCTTGTACCCTTAGCTTCTTCTTTATAAAATTTGGGTATGACTTATATGAGGATATAAACTACTTTTTGACGTAAAAATGATAGTTACATTAATTAAGATGGCGGATAGAGCGCCTTTTGGGAAAAAAATTAAATGGAAAGAGGGGTCTTGTAATACATTATTTTAAAGCTCCTGGTGAGTACTTTATAATCCTAAATTATAAAGTCAATTAATTTACCTACTGCACAATGGTGGTACTTTAAAAATTACCCAAATACCTGATTTGAATGGTTATATTTCCAAACCTATAAAGTTAGATGTACAGTGACGGAAATAAAATTTCGTACACTTAGGTTAACATTTTATGTCAATTTTCAATATTTTGGTAAACTTGGCTTTTTACCTTTTTCTCACCTTAATTAATATTCAATAAAATACATTACCCAAAGATAAATATATAGTTTATTTTATTCAAATATTGAAGAAAAACACTGGCTTAATATTTCATGGCAGCACCATTTTTTTCACTAATAAGTTTAAACGTGTGGGCATTGATGCAATCAGCATTTGTGCATGGTGAACATTGTAATTATTCCAGGTTTCTTTAATTTTATTCCACATATTATCACTGTTTGGTGGATGGAAATCATTGTTCTTGTTAATTTCCTTTACGATATATCCCCAAACGTTTTCGATTGGATTGATATCAGGGCTTCTTGAGGGCCAAGATAACAATGAAATGTTATTTTCCAGTAGCTAGTCCTAAACTCTCCTTGCTATATGAACGGGGCAGTTGTCATGCTGGTATATCAAATTTTCTTGTTCAAATATATTGTTTACCGATGGCAACATAACATTTTGGAGTATGTACTATATATAAGCTTGACTATTAAATCTTACTCGAATACGGTGCCATATGCCTAGCCCTCTGAGAGACATATACACCCATACATTACAGAAAATCTTCCACTCGTTTTAACATGTTGGGTATATATTTCTTCGTACCGTGTATTTTGCTAATTTTTGTACTCTAATCTGCCCGCTATAATAAGATTGAAAAATCTTCTCATCGGTAAATACTACCCTCTCTCAAAAATCCATACCTTGAGGTAAATATTCCAGTGCAAACCCCATTCTTTGCTCTTTATTCATATCGGTCAAAAATGCTTTTTAGCAGCTACACTGTTCCTCAATTCCGAATTTTTCCCAATACGATTTCTTGCCGTTCTTACTGTCCCAAGAAAATTAGTTTGGTTGTGTGCTTCTACAGCTGTCTGAAATGGATTGTTTCGCAAAAATCTATTAGATCATTATTTTGATTTTTGTTTGAAATATTTCTTCTACCACTTCCACCCCGTCTCCGTCAATAATGCAGGTTTGGTTAAATTAGGCCAGTATTGCGCGTTTTATTGCTTTACGATATTTCGTTTTATAAATTTATAAATTTTCAGCCGTGCCGGAATTATCCGGAAGAAAAAACAAAGGAACAAAATTTTGCGAAACAGTTTTTATTTTTTTCTGATTGGATTTAAAAAGATATTTGGAAATAAATGTCACACAGTCATTGCCACTTTTTTCCTCTACAAAACGACAGTATTTAATTTTATATCCGACGTTTCGTCTTCGGGTCGCCATCTTCAACTTGGTTTTTCAAATAGTCAAAACATTTTGTTTTAAGCTAAACTTTATTTTTTTTTAAATTTAACAGCATATCACACTTTACATTATTGCGACGTTTCGAACTAATAACTTATCATTAACTATTGCACTATTTAAAATAACGATTTTATCCCAGATGTTCAAAGACATTTTCATTCGCAGGTAAATATGTTTTTGCATATTTTTTGATATCTCTATGAATCGCTTGACAAAGTTTTTGTAAAAACTGGACTTTTCTTTATACCTTGTAGAATAAAAACAGGGAAAACTTGCCACAAATTGGAATAACTGTTTTTTTTAAAGTTGTTGAGTTTTTTTTACAGAACGATAAAAACCGCATTTTGGTTTTTTATTTATTTACGTCATTAGTCATAATGATTTTAAATTTACCAAAAAAAAACGTCCAGTTACAGTTGAATTTAAAAGCAGTGTAGTTACTTTGATGCAAATATCTTAACAATTGTTCAGTTTGGACAAACATTGTTTTATACAAAAATAATTTACATTAAGCTGCCCAGCAAACACTATTTGCCGGCAATGTACATTTTTCATATTGGCATTGATGGTAAAGCATTGGCAATTGGTGGCAATATTATGCCAACATCTTATACGCATTAAAAAGTCAACCCTAAATAAACACTTAATTGCCAATAAATTTTACATGCAGGCGAATTGCCGGCAAGCATACAAAAATGGCGGCATACCAATCCTGATTAAATAAAGCACGCGTTTTTGTTGCAGGCAAATAAATATTGGATTTTTGAAGGCAAACCTTCAACGCATATTCATACTTTTTAAACCATATTATTAACATTGGTATTTAACTAACATTAAAGCAATTTTTTGATCTGTTTTATTTATAATGGCAGCTAAACAACATTATTTTATGTTTTTTTACATAATTTAAAGGAAATGGCCTTTTCATAACATTTTATTGTTAAAAATCATGCAAATAAAAATTAGGTCAAACAAAATGTTTATTATGTATTTTGGAGCGAATAAAAATAAAATGATGGTAAAATTAGCTACGTTAATTTCGACCGAAGGTGACCGCTTTGTGCATTTGTTTTCTACGTGGTTTTCTAGCTTTTTAGTTTCTTTTTAAAGAAAAGAGTTTTTTAATAGACATAATTAAATGTATTCATTACCTAATAAGTGTGTGTTGTGTGATTAATTGGTGATGGCTAGTCGAGAAGGCAAGATATTCAAGTAGACTGTTAGGAGCTGTAAACATTTTGTTTAAAACTTTATTAAAAGTTTTAAAGACGTGTTAATAAAAATATTATATATATTTAATAGTTTTTTGACATACCGATAGATGGCGTAATGGACAATAAACTACTACGTTTCTGGAATATCTTCGCTTTTTATCGTCTAAACCGTACCCATTAGACATAAAATAATTCGAGAGTGGTCTGCGGTAGGTGATCTCACTTAGCTTTGAAAGAAATATCTTCGGCTAGTGTAAAAATCTGCATCTCCAAGTTGGACAGTGTTCCGAGAGATGGTACTTTGCATTGCAAGGAAATTGCATGCAGTAAGGAGTTTTTTCCTATTTTAATTTTCAAATAAAATATCGCATCATTTTAGCTTTTTAAAAAAAAGTTTATGTGACAATTTTCGTCAATAAGACGTCAGCTTGCTGCTTGGGAGTATCTGCATTTGCCCACTTTCGTGTCTTTTGTTATCTTTTGCCAATAACTTATTAATGATGGATGCCATCATCTTAAACGCATTTTTTTGCCAATAACTTATTAATGACGGATGTCATCACTTTATCTGCAACACGTGGCCTAATAACGGCCAATTGCCCACTTTCGCGTCTTTTTGATACCTTTTGCCAATGCCTTGCCATTAAAGAGTGTTGCCAATGCCAGTAAATTAAATGTACAACGCCGGCAAAAAATGTTATATGGGGCAAGCAATAAACAAATTTTAGTAAATGTTATTGTAAGTTGCATGAAAATTGCATATTTGCCTAGCAATAGCAATAATGACTAAACAACCAAGAAGCCCTTCATACTCTAAAAAATATAATGTTATTAACCAACTTTATTTAAAACTTTTTATTTTTAATATTTTTAGCTTTTTAATTTAAAAAAAAGAAATATTGGTTTGGTTACAGTGATAACCAAATATTTTAGAAGCAGTGGCGCAACAAGCCACTGGTTTCTGAGGGGTTAAGCCCTAGTTTATAGACTATATTTGCCGAAAAACACTTATACATTTTAAAAGCCCAATAATTTGGGAAGGGGGCTAATTGCCATCTTGTGAAGGCTAAGCTCCCCCTAGCCCCCCTATATTGTGCCACCTGTGCAGAAGTAAACCCAATATTATAAAATGTATCTACTTACAGACAGTGGAATAAGAATTAACCCAGGCATATGAAAAATAGCGGTTGTGCTTTCTTTTATTAACAAAATCACCAGCTGGATCTTTTTTGAAAAAAACATGGCTAATCCCAAAGCCAACAAGACAATCGTTAAAATAATTGCGAGTACTGTAGCTTCCTGTAGAGTCCTAAAATTAACTAATATTAAATAAGTAATAAAGTGTAAAAATTGATTTTTTTGAATATTGTTACAAACAAAAGTATCATTAATTATTATACGGCGCAAATTGAGACCGCGCATAGCTCAGTGCGAGGTGACGCGACTAGTAGTACAGGAAATGAAGCTTAAAAAAAGTAAAACCTGGCAATTCTTTGATTGTGCATCGATTGACTTGACATTTTAACAAAAGGTGGGGAATAGCTTAAGGATCAAAACCTATATCAAACCAAAGGGCGCCAAAACCCTGGGGTAGTTGCCAAAAAATTGTTCATACATTTTTTCATAACACTAATATTTTTCAAGGTATTTGCGATTAAAAATAAAAAAATTTCGACGTAAAAATCGACGGTTTTAATGGGTTTTTCGCGAATAACTCAAAAATTATGCATTTAATCAAAAAAATGTAGAGAGTAAAATTTTAGGTTTTAAAAGAAAAACTAATTTTTTTATTATCATTTCTCTATGACTTATATGAACTGATACACATCCGGATCTGCATCAGCTCCGCATCTATTTATGCGGATGCGGATGCAAATGCGGATATCTAAATAGATGCGAATGTTCCGCGTATGCGGATGCGAATATTCGCACCATCCCTGGTAGGTACGGCGCCCGACAGGGTAATTAAAACAGTTTTAGGGAATTACAAATGGTTAGTTCTGGTAAGCAAATTTTTTTTTAACACGCTTTTATTAACTTGGGTTGTAACTATCTATCAATCTGGCTATGTAACGGAATCTTTGAGCCTAATTTTAACCAACTTCCAGCTATTCGATTTCTTTGAAACTTTGCACACGTATTAAGGACCCATGACAATGCAATAATCTGCAAACAGTATCCCTTATCTTTTTTTTAATCGCCAGGAAAAAATTCCATTATATTATAAAAACAACACCTAGGATGCCATCTGTTGGCAACATTTCAAACTTTGCTATTAAATGAAGAAGAAATTTTTTAGTTTTTACAACAATTTGGTTAGTTGCACCATTGGTGTTCAATTTTTATGAACAATAAAAATTAATAAGTTCTTTTACACAATTGGGTTAGTTGCACCATTGGTGTTCAATTTTATGAACAATAACAGTTAATAAATGCCGTTAACACGCTTTTATTAACTTGGGTTGTAACTATCTGGCTATGTAACGGAATCTTTGAGCCTAATTTTAACCAACTTCCAGCTATTCGATTTCTTTGAAACTTTGCACACGTATTAAGGAAACATGACAATGCAATAATCTGCAAACAGTATCCCGTTATCTTTTTTGGATCGCCAGGAAAAAAAAATCCATTATATTATAAAAATAACACCTAGGTTGCCATCTGTTGGCAACATTTCAAACTTTGCTATTAAATGAAGAAGAAATTTTTTAGTGGGTTGCAATATATTTGGCAACGGTCCAAACATTGCCTGGATTGCCATCTGTTGGCAAAATTTCAAACTTTGCTACTTAATGAAGAAGAAATTTTTTAGTGAGTTGCAATCTGTTGGAAAAATTTTAAAATTTGCCACTCTTGTTCATTAAAAAATTTTTTCGCCATTTTGTCAAGAGTAGCAGAAACTAAAAATGAAAATAATTAATAGTTTAAAAACTAAAAAACACGCTTTATATGCAACTGAACTAAAAATTAGAAAATAATTTTTCATTAAAAAATATTGTCATTTCATAGTAAAAAGCGTGGGGTGATAAATATATTAAATGTTATAATTATTATATTTGCAAATATCTATGATGGAAAAGTTATGAAAAAATAGTAAAATGCACCCCACGCTTTTTACTATGAAATGACAATATTTTTTTAATGAAAAATTATTTTCTAATTTTTAGTTCGGTTGCATATAAAAGCGTGTTTTTTAGTTTTTTTAAACTCCCTAATTAAGCCCAAGACGTTTATTCTATGCAAAAATGTGGAAGTAGTAACCACACTTACGAATGGTTAGTTCTGGTAAGCAAGTCCTATTTTTTAAATTCCTTAATTAAACCCAAGACTGCAATAATAATAATGCATAATTAAAAAATCTGTACGTTATTTATTAAAATAAGAGGATTTTAATGCAAAATAAAAACAAAACAGAAAAAATTATACCTAAAAGCATTTGTTTTACAATATATTTTATTGCATGGGGTGTTGTGTTTATTAACGTCTAGGAACTCAAAAATCTTTTTCTAGCAACTCATTCATCTATGTCTAGCAACTCAACGATCTCAAATTTAAAATTTTATTTTTATTTTATCGCCTTCTAGCAATTTGAGTACATCCTAACAATTTGTACAGGCTTTTGGAGAAACCCGGGTGCGTATTCACATTCCATACCATTATACACATGAGTGCTTTTTATACGTAGTATAATATGTATATATAAAACGCGCATATGGTTTCTCCAAATCATACCGCGATACAGATAAGCGTCAATCTATAACATAGTAGGATTTGAACCCACAATACGCTCCTATTTCTACTCCAAATTATACCGCGGTTCAGGATTTTCACAATAGTAGTAAATAGTTCTGTTGTGTTAATATAAAAACATTGTTGAAATTGTAATTTGCGATGGAAGCAAACCTAGATGTCTTAAAAGATATTATTTATAAGGAGGATATAATTGAAAGTTATAATTACGTTAGTTGTAACGACTACAGTGTTATTATAAGAAGCAAAAATCGCCATAGCGATATTAAAACAAAAAGTGTGGTGTGACGACTGGATCCGCAATTTTAGTATTGGCACCACAACAAACTGGATAGTTAGATATACTTACCCATCAGTAAAAAAATTAAATACAAAAAGTGTTTAAGTGTCATCAAATTGAATTCAACAAAGTTGCAGAATTTAAAAAATGTCCCACTCGAATAAGAAATTAAGAATGCGGTGCCAAAATCGTATTTTTTTTCAAGAAAGTGAATCCAAGTAGTATAAAAAATGACCCGGATTTAAAAGGCGGACACAACATCGTCATTACGGTAAATGATAATAATTAATTAATTAATTAAGTATAAGAACCCTCTATCTGTTAACGATCTAAGTAATGTTACTGATACTGCACCGAACCGCCTCTCTCAAAATTTTGCAAAGTTGTCGAAATTCTAAAGGGAATTGATTCCATAGGAACAGCTAATGCTATAAATAAAGTAAAAGTTTATATATATATATATATATATATATATATATATATATATATATATATATATATATATATATATATATATATATATATATATATATATATATATATATATATATATTTTATGTTTTTACTTTCTTTCTTGGGGCTTAAGTCCTTTTAAAAAAAAATACTTTTCTTTTTCTTATTTTTGTTGCATTTTATTGACGTTTCGGTACTATTTGACCTTCATCAGAAATAGAAATACAGTTTTTCACTAAGCGCTTAAACAAATTTTTCGGGAACTGCTCTTTTATGTGTTTGTAAAATTTCACTTACATAAGCACTTTTTTCTTTTGGCCTTGTACATGTTTGCACTGTTACACTAAGGATAGATATGAACGTCAATAAATGCAACAAAAATAAGAAAAAGAAAAGTATTTTTTTAAAAGGACTTAAACCCCAAGAAAAGTAAAAACATAAAATATATAATCCTAAATTCCAAGAAAAAACAAGAAAAATTTATATATATATATATAAACATCACCAGTTGTTCCAGTTGTTTAATTTATTTATAGCCATCTTTACTTTATTTATAGCATTAGGCTGTTTCTATGGAATCAATTCCCTTTAGAATTTCGACAACTTTTGCAAAATTTTATAGAGGCGGTTCAGTGCAGTATCAGTACCACTACTTCTAGATCGTTAACAGATGAGGGTTCTTACACACTAATTAATTACCATTATCATTTACCGTAATGACGATGTTGTGTCCGGAATTTCAGCAACAGAACTTATGTGGGATACGCATTTTTCTTGTTATTTGATACAAACAATACTCACTCCAATTACTGTTTAGCTGTTCGAGTCCTTGTGGGCCTACCAGCCTGAATGCTTTTTAACCTGCAGTTGGGCCCTGTTTTGTTCTTTGTTTGTTGCACTAAGTTGATTATTTTACACCTATAATTTTGCCATATATATATATATATATATATATATATATATATATATATATATATATATATATATATAGTATATATATATATATGGTAAAAATTATAGGTGTAAAACCAACATCAACTAGTATATATATATATATATATATATATATATATATATATATATATATATATATGGTAAAATTATAGGCAGGTGTAAACCAACATCAACTAGTCGCAGCAAACAAAGAAACAAAGAACAGGGCTAACTTCCGCAGGTACAAAAGCATTCAGGCTGGTAGGCCAACAAAAATTCGAAGGCAGTTTCGTTTAAAAACGGAAGTTTTGAGAAATCTGAAGTGAATATTAGTTTGTATCAAACTAACAAGAAATCGCATTAATTTTTATATTAAGTTCTGTTTTCTGAATTATGTTTTCTTTATTAGCTTAGAAATAGGCCATAAAAATAAAGGTAACTTTATTTTTTTTGTACCTCGTATAATTTGGAGTAGAAATTGGAGCGTATTGTAAGTTCATACCCTACTGTGTTGTAGATTGACGCTTATCTGTATCGCGGTATGATTTGGAGAAACCATATGCGCGTTTTAAATATATATATATTATACTACGCTATAGAATGGCACTCATCTGTATAATGGTATAGAATGTACATACGCAACCCGGGTGGCCTTAATATTTATCAAGTATATCATCATTATGTAAAAAATACGAGGGAATAATAATTGTCTACTAGAATCATAATATACCGAGGCACAAAAAGTAATGGCACTTTAAACAAATGCAGGTGGTTTCCACTACATTTAACAGCAAAAATATAAGTAGATTTTGATTCCTTACTTTAAGAAAACAGCTTCAATTAAATTAATTGTAAAGAAAATTTCAATAATCAATAAAATATTTAAAAATAACTAAAATATAATAAAAACTTTGGCACCCTATACAGGGTGATTTAAAAATCGATCACGAAATTTAAGGGGGTGATTCTACTTGACAAAATAAAGTTAGAGCTTCATATAATTATTTTTCAAAATGTCATTTGTTTTCGAGTTAGAAGCTGTCAAAGTTCAGTTTTTATTTTGGTTTTTCGCCATATTGCATTTATTTTTTAACCAATTCAGTTGATATTTGGCACACAAATCGAGCTTTGCAGATTCTAAAATTTTAAGACAAAAGTACTCTTTTTAAATACCGCTAGAGGGCGTTTTACCTAAAACTTAAAATTTATTTACATCATAACTTTTTTTATTTTAAGAGATATCGCAAAGCTGGGGGCGCCATTTTATAGACAACCAAAAACTTAAAAAATAAGGTACTCTTGATTAAAGTCGATAAACCTCACCATTCGTAATCGATTATTGAATCACCCTGTATATCGCAAACGATAAACTTTTCGACTAAGGTAAGTTAGTTAGTTAGATCGTTGTATTTTGATCCAAGAAGTAGCATTTTGTACAGATCTCCCTGTATATTGTATAATGTAAAAATAGTTGATGGACCTTCAAAATTTATTTTAGTTAGCTAGTTTATTTAGGAAAATAACTTACCAAACCCATATTGTAAAAGCTACCAGTGCGAGATAGCTACCAATCAAAATTCCCCAAACAACATATTCTGTAGCGAAGCGAAAAGAAATATCATCCCCATGGCAACCACTACAAAAAAATAATTATAATGTTAAAAAAAAACTAACATGATGTACCCATTATATTATAATAAAGAGCATGATATATTGTTAATAAAAAAAAACAAATAAGGTCTACGTTTATTTTCAAATAAAAAAAGGTATATATCAAAAATGAAAAACAAAGTCCTGGCTTAGAACTAGTAGCTAGAGGAGCAACCTTATTCATTTTTTTTTAATTTGGCCAAAATAATGTGGAAATTGGTAATTTTCACAGATATAAATGGCCTTTAGTGATAAATATGCACATTTTTTTGTTGTAGTTTAGAGCAAAACCAATACCATTTTTTTAAAATCTAATAATAGAAAAGTGTCCTAGGTATATATGTTATAGTACCTATTTTATATTATTACTATATGAAACCAGATTATATGCATGTGCATATTTAAGCTATTCTCATTGCTAATAGCATATTTTCTTTAAAGCCACGTCCAGGTTGCCAAAATTCGCAGTACCGCTCCACGCCGCATACCGCGCCGCATACCACGCCGCATACCGTGCCGCATACCGCGCCGCATACCGCTCCACATAGCGCAGACGTGGACGGAATTGCCGTCGTTTCAAAGCGCTTCAGAACTTGTCGGTTTTGTGGCGTCAATGGAGCTTGCAAACAGGTTGGTTAGTTTGGACGGATGTTTGGCAAATTGTTGCAAATCTGGACGCGGCTTAAGATATAGTTATGATGCATATGCAAAAAGAGACCAAAGATCGCTGCGCGCGCCTACTACAGTATCATCTCGCTCCTATTACACTCAATGGTAAGATGTAAGAATAATTATAAAAACCTAAACCACTATAAAATTTGTGTCACATTAATGGGACGGCAAAACGTTTGGCAGTTACTTTAAGTGCCAACATAGCACCTAATCCTGGACTGTTGCTAGCCTTATCTATGTAGCGGCCCAAAATGTGAAATTAAAAAAAAATTAAAATAAATAGTCATTTAGTTTGACGAATTAGTTATCCATACACCAAGTTTTACAGCGGTTTTAAAATATCAAGGTATCTTTGACCAAATATTAAATACCTTTGACTATTTTTTTTCAGAATTGATTTTTAAATCTAAAATTTTTAATTTTTGGCCGCTCACAAAATTTTCTCGTCCTTAAGTGTCTTCATTTAATACAAAACTTTTTAAATCTTGACAAATAATTAATCATACTGACCAATGTTGAACCTTTTTATGACCCATACCCACTGCATCCTTTTTGATTAAACCATGTAATATGATTAATTTGAGGCCCTAAGAAGTTAGACCAATTTGTCACACTTAGTGACCATTTATGACTATAACTAATTCGGAGCTGTTTTTGAAACTGGGATGGGACTCCAGTAAGTCTGAGTCAGAATGTTACTGTACCTTTTATTATAAATCATGGATAGCAGGCAGTATGGATTTCGCCACAAAAGATCTACAGCAGATCTTCTTTCCTTCGTATCACACTGTTGGAATAAGTCTCTTGAGTTTCTAGGTGAGTCCCAGATCGTTGCTCTTTTTATATCCAAAGCTTTTGACCAGGTCTGGCATGCCGCACTTCTTAATAAACTTCCCTCCTATGGTCTTTCAACTAAACTCTGTACTTGGCTCTCTAGTTATCTATCTGATCGACGTATATCAGTTATTCTGGACGGTCATTCTTCAAGCTTTCACCAAGTAAATGCTGGAGTTTTCAGGTTCCTAAACCCATCACTAAACCTAACTTGGAAAACAAACGCAGAGCGATGCAGATATTTCTTTCGCAGGATCTTAATTTAATATTGGATTGGGGCGCCAAAAATCTCGTCCATTTTAATGCATCCAAAACACAATCATGTTCCTTGTCGCGAAAAGAGTCATCAAATACTCATCCTCTTACTATGAGCGGCCAAGTTTTACAGAACAAAGACACCTTCAATCTTGTGGGCGTCACATTTGAAAGTAACCTTAACTGGTATAAACACATTGTATCTATAGCCACGACAGCTTCAAAAAAGCTTGGATTTCTCTTTCGAGCTAAAAGTATACACTTTATATGTGTCCCAAATCCGACCTCCCTTGGAATATTGTTCTCATATCTGGGGCATGGCGTCCCCCACAACCCTAAACATTCTTGATTCTATTCAAAGAAGAGCTATTCGTCTCATCATTGATCCTTCACTTACAGAAAGGCTTCCCTCTCTTGCCCATCGTCGAGCTGTGGGGATTTATCGCTTTTTATAGGTACTTCCATGGCTTCTGCTCTGAAGAATTGTCCAGTATAGTTTCTCCACTCACGGTTCCCAACAGAGAAACTCGTGGTTCCGCGCGTATGCATCCCCATACGGTCCAACTGGACAGGCCCCGAACTTCTCACTTTGTTGCTTCTTTTATCCCTAGAATTTCTAGATTGTGGAACCTGCTGGCCGCGGAGGTCTTTTCTTCCCCCAAATCTGCAAGTATTTAAGTCCCATGTCAACAAACTCCTTCTTACCTCGCTCAAGACACCCACGGTATGTTAGTATTTAGGCTTTTAGTCTTCGTGGTTTGTCCAAAGATAAAAAAGCTAATCTACAAATTCTGGTTTGTATATTTTGAAATTAAAAATATAACTTTTTTCTGTTTTTTGTTATCATTTAATGTTGCATATCCTGTCAGTTTTTACATTTTCAGACATTTTTCATGATATTTGCATGCATATATTAGGCTTTTTAAGTTGCATGGTTGCATATAATCCGATCTCAAACTATTACTATAGGCATTAGCATAGCGAGGAAAGCAGGGAGGGGGGCGGCCCGACCCTGGTCTCCAAAAGAGGGTTTTTAAAAGGAAAAAGGTAAATTGTTTCTTTTTGTGGCAGTGTAGTGGGTAGTAGAAAAGAATCGAAGAAAGAGAGGGCCTCGATCACAGAAAGAAGAAAATTTTAAAAGAAAGGCCCCTGTTTAAAAATGATGACTTTTTTTTGTTGTGAAGTTTTTGTAACAAAGAAAAAAGTAAATAAAGGGGGCCCGACTTTAAGAAAGTACATCATGTTACAATAGGGGCCCCTTTTTTCACAAGAAAACATTAATTTATTAACAAGAGAAAGGGGCCCTGAACATTATTTTTTGCCCCGGGCCCCAAGACCTCGAGCTACGCCACTGACTATAGGTACCATTCTTTAACTGAAAAGTGTAATGTTATCTAGTAAACAAATAATGACAATGAATTAAACACCTACTATTATTTTTATTTTTTTTTTTAAACCAAATATGTTTAGGATATAAAATTTAAAACAGATAAATTTTACTTACAAATTGACAACAAACATGAAATAATAACCTGCCATGTAACATCGATCAAAATTGCTAAGTGCGGATGCGTCTGACGGTTGGTCTTTTCTAATACATCTTCCATTGACAGGCGGAACTAAAAAAATATCCAAAAAGATTATGGAAATCATATGAAAATATAAATTGTTATCGTTGTTCTGATAATAAGTTGTTTTGGCCTGTAATACAGTAGGTTTAATTTTTTAAATATTTATTTATTGCTTTTTAGGTTATTTTGCGCTTTCTAATTTATTACTGTTACTATTTAATCGGTAAACATACATTAAATACCACTTTTAGAGTGTATTCCAGTCTAGAGGCAGCTTTGCTGCACGAACAACGTACGGCAGAGAGAAAACAATAGGTCTGATGTATCTTTCTCTCTCATCGATCATGACTTGTTGACCGCGAAAGTGCACTCTTTTCAATTAAAAAAATAATTTTTAAATCGGTTGACAATCGGTAATATACTTACAAAAAATACATACAGGCGAATTCAGAACTTTCTTCTTTTGAGAGTCGTAACAAAAGTATAATTTATAATTTAAAAATGCATTTCATTGTTAGGAATAATTTATAAGCTTGTTTTCTTCGAGATAAACTCTTTAAAATTTCCACTTACTAGCCTATTTTACAACTCTTGACACACGTAGCTCCATAATACTCAATTTGTAAATACCTAAAAGTAATATTGACGTTAAAATTATATAATTATATAATCTAAGTACAAAACCTATTTAAAGTGTCTTAATTAAATATAAACTATTCATGCATAAAATATACTATCTTGCCTTAATTAAATATAAACTATACATGCATAAAATATATCTATATCTTTAAAATTGATAAATGGCCAACAGACCATGCAAGTTGTTGTACGACCGGTTGCACAACTAAATTAGATTCGACCTTCGAAACGATAATTGCATAATCTGTAGTGTTGTCGTTAAACAAGTCGTGCGATGGATTGGATTGGATGGTTCTAGAAGCAAATGTCTATGCACAGAAAGAAAAGAGAGCTAACGCTTCTTACTGCTTGGTATTTCCATGCACTGCAAGGTAGCATCTGATCTGGCGGTGCAGATCACCAACTGCACACTGTCGATACAGGGCGGGATGCGAATTCACAAAACCTATACCAGTTTAGTATTTGATTTTTTAACAAAATATTATATTCATCAATATTCTTACATAAATACGAAAAATATATTTTAAAGAATATCTTGCTGGAGGTAAAGCACAATGAACCAAATAGAGGATTTCTGTGTGCGTCCCTTATTAAAAAAATTAAGAACTGTAAAGACAGACAAATGATGACCAGTTTTCAAAAGTATTAATAGTGATAAAAAGAGTATCAAAGGCAAAAAAATGGAAAGGCCTAAACACTAAATAACTGACCCAGTTGAGGTACAAACCAAGATTAGAGTGTGTCTACTTAAGTTCGTACCATAAGGCAAACTATAAATAATTTTACGAAAAACTTAAACCATCCCATATTAATTGTTTTCGGTGGTAGTGGTATATGAAATATCTTAAAAATTATGAATTTTTCTAGAGAGGAAAGTACACATATTTCTGTCAATACCGAAAATTTGTGAAAAGCCTCCTTACAAAAGTATTTTATTTCAAAATAAGTGTGTCAGTATTATTGAAACTTAAATTTTCATTGTTAATTAAAACCTACAATCCCTCTTAGCCTCCTCATACTAAAAAAACAAGTATGTAGATCATCGAATAAAATGGACCAAGCACAGTGGCCTATGGAAACTGAAATCTTTCTACTGCTTTTCTCAGTATATAAGTAATGCTGACTTATACACTCTAATACCTGCATTTTCAACTAAGTAGGATCAAAATAAATCTAGAATTTATTTGGTTGGTAAGTTTAAGAGGACCGTGACTGAACTCGGTTGGTCTTTGTTTTTTGCAGAACACAGTTACAAAGTCTACTCCCCATTTCGGTTCCAAAATTACGACCATACTGGTATAGCATTTTCTAACTATATTTTTGCGACATTTTTATTTTACAAAGAGCGAGCCCCATCTCTTTCAGTCTTCGCGTCGCCTCGTCAAGTAATGTCTTTACAATTTTTATTGCTTTAGGCGTGAGTTTAAAGGTTACTTTTATTGTATTGTTTTAATGTATTTGTTTTTTAAAAAATGTTTAAAAAAATAATACGTTTAGGTAATATTGTAGGCGAGCTATATGTATGTTAGATGAGGCAAAAAGACAAGAAGCACGTCCACCTAAAAAACAAGGTTCAACTAAACTGCTGCTCAATTCAACTGCAACTGGAATTTTTTTTGGTAAATTTCAAATCATTTAAAAGTACTCTTAAATAAAATGCAATAATAGCAAAATGCTGAGCTTTTACAAGTTTCCGTTTTGTAGGAAAACTTTTACACGGAAAAAATGGCAATTTTACTTTGTGCAAATTTTCTTTTGTTTTTATTCTACAGGGTGTAATAGAAAAGCCCGTTTTTTTTTACAAAAACTTTGTTAAGAGCGACATTCTACAAAAAAAAAAATAAGCGTTTTAATTTTTAATTATATAGTGTTATTCAGTGGACCATTTTGAAAAAACAAGTTTGTCAGATTATTGATATCTGCTCCATTTTTGATGTTATAGGTTTTTTTCAAAAGTTGTTTTTTTTTTAAATATTGGCACTCCTGTGAAAAATTTCAACTGGCTTTAGTTTTTTGAAAATATGGATACTTCATAAAATATAATTTTGTCGATATTTGATAAATACGAAAAAATACAAATGGAAGATTTGCCTTCAAAAGTTTAGGTTTTCGAAGCTGCTAAAAAATTAACTCTTTTAACAAATTCCAAAATAAAAATTTCTTTACCAAAAAGTGTCCTGGCATCAATTGTATCTGGTATAAATTGTGGTAGGTCCCATATCTCAGTTTTTAGATAAAATAATTTGAAAAATTGTGGTTGCTCCCCTGGTCATGAGCTGTTTGTCCCAGCTACGATATTTTTCTAAACAATATATTTAATTGACTGAAACAGTATAGATTTTTGCTTATAAAATTACTCCTAAATTTAACTTACAAACACTATACCATTATGGTCAATTTTTGCCGAAATGGGAAGTAGATTTTTAACTGTGTTCTGCAAACAAAGATTCTCCAGTTCAGTCACCGTCCTGACTGAACTTATAGTAAGGTTCAAGTCAGATAGGAGTGTTTTGACATAAGACCGGGATAGCTTTTGTCAGGGACGTGAGGGTGTGAGAATTACGATTTCTGTTGGCAGTTCTGTTCGAAGTTAGGTAGCATTATCAGCTGATGACAGAGTCGTGTCTTGTCGAAGCTTTGTTTGGTAAAAACTGTGGAAATTTGCCATTTTCATTTTGGTTGTATATTTTGCAAGGATTTCCAGTTGTTAATGTTTTTGATTAGTTTAGAGACTTTACATCTTATTGGTTCGGACTCGTTTCATTTTAGAGATTTTGATAGTGTTTAGTCGAATAGTTTTCAGTCATTCGTGTTTTTATATACATATGATACTGATAAGTGTTCGCTAATTAATCGGTACACAGAAAAGCCACAGATTTCTTATGCGGAAATACCCATTTAGAATGTAAACAAACATACCTATATCAAAAGTTAATGATAAGGAAGATACGGGGTGTTAACAGGGTTATAAATATTTTTTATTCATGCATTTCGATAATATTTTGATATGTTTTAAACATTTTAATAAAACTCGGTATCCAGGAGTCTTTAGCTATCAGCTATTTATATCTGAGCAGTTGTAATTATAGGCTAATACGATGTTATTGAAGGTGCATACTTTCGGGTGCACGTATACCTTTTTGTGCAGAAAGCATAGAGAAGCTTACTAGTTTACATACATACAGAGTAGTAACAAAAATTGGGTAGTTTTAGAGACTTTTAAATAGTGTACCCATCACCCTCTAGTCTACACATCACAAAAATGTGATATTCTGGAGTCTGAAAAGCTAATGCTTAAAAACCCCGGAGATACCGTTTTATTAAGATATTTTAAAAAGGGAGAAACAATTATCGAAATAAATTTGCTTTTTCTTTTTACAATGACATCTTTTAATGTGACATCGTGTTCCTTATTATAAACTTTTGGATATTAGGTATGTTTGGTTAAATCTTAATATTTTGGCATAAGGAATCTGTGGTTATTCTGTGTACCATTCATTAGCGGACACCTTGTATATCAAGCTTTTAAAATGGTTTTTGACTTACGGAACTATGGAAAATGTTTTGCTCTGCCAGTACCTCATCGTCCTGTCGTCGTTTTGATAATTTTTAATTTTCAATATTTAAACCACATTTATGTTTTTGTTTACGGTTATGCCTATTAAAATAATACAATAAATTTTGTTTACGACATACAGTTCTTTTTGTTTTCTCCTTAATTCTACGCCACTGATCTGCCTAAATCAAACATGGCCGAAAATGGCCCGACTTGACGTCACAGCCGCGCTAGCCAATATGGCGAATGTCGTGACACTATCTCATCAATCGTCGACTTTGGTATAGATTTTTGCCAAATCGCTTGGGCGGGATGGACACTTGGGTAACGCATTCCGTGAAGGTTAACCAAAATAGCGGTTTGACATTAGGTTTGACAGCGGTAAGTGGTAAAAAAATGGTTCATTTTGAAGAGTAAGCTGTGGTTTATGTAAATAAAAGATATTTTGTGATGAGACCCAGTTATTTTACATTTGACATTTTTTTATTGGTTTTTAAAGTAATAGGACGTTCTTGGGACGTTTATTTTCTACCGATTAAAATTTGGTACAGTGGCGTCTCAGTGGGCTTAACAGACTGACTTTTTGTATTTTGTATTTTTTTCCGATCAAAAAACCATAAATTTCTTTTTTAATTGACCGGAAAAAAAATGTGTAAATTTTTAGTGTTATATTTAAACGACAATAAGGACGCTGCTTCAATTATTTTATCTGAATTTTCCATGTCTGACTCCATTTTGGCAAAATGATGCTTTCTTTACTTTACAATATCTTGAACTGTCAAATAGTAACAATTGAACTCTGACAATTTTTGTCATGGCTAACAGGATTTTTTGATATCAGGGACCGGAAAGTAAATAGAGACCGGAAAGTAAACTAGGGACCGGAAAGTAAATTAGTCCTGTAAAATAGCATTTTCCGCTTAAAAACGGAGCAAAATTCAATTTTTCCGGTCAATTAAAAAAAAATTCATTACACGCCTAATTAAAGGTTAAACTAACGCAAAATTATCTTTTAAATGAATAATTGTAAATTGTTAAAAAAAAAAGCACAGAAACATTGAAACAGGGTAATAAAACTTTCTTAAAAGGGCCTAAAAATATGGACCAAAATAGGATTCAAAATTAAAGTTTATTTCTAGTAAATATAAATCACTTTTTGGTTAGTTTGGTACTTCAACGAAAAACATATTTACCAGTATTAGTACTAATTACGCCAACAATTATAAGCCATTTTTTATTTGTTAGTTTTCGTTGCTCTGGCCGTTCCGGTATTGCTATTTGGTCTAGTGGAATGCTTGTGGAAATTTTTTAAAAGTATACAACTAAAAACAAAATATAATTTGTTATACATACAGAATGTCTTCAAAATTTGCAGGGTAAAATTGAAATTTTGAACCACTATAAAAGATAAAAGCGATGACCAAAGTCATTTTTCGTGTTAACCGTATTCATCGGAGTGGTTCAAACCGCATTTGAAATGACAATATAAATATGAGAGCTAGATAGCGATAGGAATTGAAATGTTTTTAAAATGCTTTGAACCGTATTAACACAGAAAACGCCTTAATTGGAAAACTTGTCGGCAATTTAATTGTTTAATTTATGCCGTTTTAATAACGGCTCTTTCTTCTTTGGTTTTTAAGAAAAAATATATTAAAAATTTGAACTTTAAAAAAAACTTTTTTTAACTCTTGATAATCTGAAAACAATACAATGCTCACCTAATACAAGTGACTTTTACTTATGGCAAAAGACAATTATAGTTTTACTATAGACACCCCGAACAATGCTAAATTTTTGGTCACGTCAGCTTGGACGCTCGCTTCGTGGAATTTATAAAGCGGGTATCCATCGAGTACACACGTAAACAGTACGTATAATTTGCCGCTTCATAAATTCAGCCAAGCCAGCGTCCAAACTGATGACCAAAAATTTAGCATTGTTCTGGGAGTCTATAGTGAAACTGTAATAAACTATAATTGTCTTTGCTTATGGCCATTTTTTATATTTTTAGTAATAACTCTCCTTGTATAATACCAATCAGAGTAAATTTTGCATTTATAAGTTTTGGATCATGTCATAGTTTGCCCATAATGCTGCTTTAAGATTCAAAGTATTTGGTTCATTTTATCTTTTGTAACGCCTATCCTGGGATACACTGCATATAAAAATGTTTTTACAGTTATTGACAACCCAGCAAACACTATTTGCCGGCAATGTACATTTTCATATTGGCATTGATGGTAAAGCATTGGCGATTGGTGGCAATATCGTATGCCAAGCATCTTATACGCGTTAAAGTCAACCTAAATAAACGCTTAATTGCCAATAAATTTTACATGCGGGCGAGTTGCCGGCAAGCATACAAAAATGGCGGCATACCAATCCTGATTAAAATAAAGCACGCGTTCTTGTTGCAGGCAAATGAAATATTGGATTTTTGAAGGCAAACCTTCAACATATTCATGCTTTTTAAACCATATTGTGGCATTGGTATTTAACTAACATTAAAGCAATTTTTGATTTGTTTTTATTATAATAATGGCTAACAACAGTATTTTATGTTTTTACATAATTTAAGAAATGGGCTTTTACCATAACATTTATTATTAAAAAAATAACCTGCAAATAAAAATTAGGTCAAACAAAAATACAGGATATGTCTTACGAGAAACTGCTGCGATGAATTTCTTGAAAAGTGGACTTTGAAAAATTTTGAAAACTTGGTAACAATATGAAGGAAGTGGGGAGATATAACTAAAATATTTTGACAGCTTACTTTGTTATTTTAAAGGCATTTCTTTGTAAACTCGTAATCGGCTTGTACCCGACCGACTTTTACAAAAAGTAATTAAAATATTCAAATAAATATCACTCATCAACTTTTAATAAAACTTTTATCCTAAAACTTATTTTTAAAATCATAATTGTTTCATTTTTTTCTAGGAGTGATAGAACCTCTAATAATACAGTCCCCTGGCTGTCCCCAACACAGTATTTTCGCCCAAAAATTAGGTTTACGAAAAAATTGTTGACAGTACATACATTAAACAGTTAATATATTAAAAGAAATATATTTAAATTATACTTTCGTAAAACAAGTTCCCATTACGAATTTTATTATTTTTAGTAAACACCTGTAAAGTTTGTCCCCAGAATTTTTAAACAGTCCCCTGCCTGCATAATAGAAAAAAAACACAATATTTACAAATGTTTTTAGTGGAATTTTTAGTGAAATAAAACGCACATTTCCTGTTTATTGTTCAGTTTTTAGATCCTGCGTAAAATAAAAAAACGTATTTTATGAATTATTTATTTTAGGTCAAAAATGGCGTTCCCCGAAGTCATTACATAACCATCAATTTTTTCTAAACAAAAGCCTATAAATATAAATTATAGTTGGCTTCCCTCTTAAGGAAAACTTCACCTGTAGTGAACTGCAGTATGTATTTTGGCAATTAATAAATACGCAGGGTGGTCAAAAATTATCGTTAAAAATTATATCGACGGAAAACCTAAAATTCATTTTTTCAAAGTGAGAAACCTGTATATTTTATTACCGTATCCTCTCGGGCATTAAAAATAAGGGATTAAAATTGTAAAGAATGTCTATTTTTATAGTTTTCCGAAATATTAACAATTTAATATTTATCTATTTTTACAATGCTCACAAAGTTTTGACTTAGGTTGCTGCTAAATTTTGGGCAGTAAATAAATGTAATGCGATAAATTTTGAATGTTTCTTTTTTTGTTTTTTTTTAATTTTGGTATATTTTTTAAAATGCGAGATGGGCTTTTTCTAATACAAATAAAAGAAAATAAAAATGCCATATTACCCCTAAGCTGTAAAATGATGTTTTTTTCCAACAAGCAACAGATCTATTTAATTAAACATATGTTAAGAAGTATGCAGATTACAATCTGAAACATTTAAAGCTGGGAAATTTGTTTTCCTAACTACAGAGAATGCTTGTATATTAGTTTTAAGTCATACAAAAAATATTGTTTGCATTTCTGGCGTAAAGCGCTCACACGCCCCGCAGCTGGTTGTTGCCCTCGCTTGGAGCTCGAGGCCCACAACTTTCAACCGCGGGCGTAAAAGTGCTATTTTACGCCCCTATGGTACAAAAATAACTTTTTAAATCGAGCATCTGTCCCAAATAAACTTTAATAATGTCTTAAGCCACATCTGTCACACATAAATAAATATGCCAATATTGGGTGTATTTCTTAAGCTGTTTTTACGCTTTGAAAGTTTTTGCATGCAATTTTTCTTGCTGCATTTTTCTGATCTTAGGAAACACCTTGTTTTTATTTTTAAAATTGCTCTGCTGCAGAAATTAATATTTTTGATCTTGTTTCAATAGAAGAGCTTTCGTACGAAGTCTTTCAGGCTGTAAATGACTTTATATGCTCTGGAAATGACCTAAGACGTTTTAAGAGCTGTTGGAGTGTCCCAAAATTGATAAAGGCTTGTCAAGAAATGCAAAGACTATAAACACAAAGGAATCTTTGGCGTCCTTACGATATCTGTCACAAAATTAAGTTTGTCAAAAATTTCCTAAACAACTATACCTAGTTTCAAAATATGTCAAACGGTTTAACCCAAATTACATCTGTCAAACTTAGTCAAAAATGTTTAGTAAAAACCAAAAACCATACTTGTTTCTGCAAGCTAGTTGCAAATTGCAAAGATGTTCTTTATTTTATACAGTGTGACAAAGAATTTATTAAAAAACAATAACTCCTAAGTATTGAACATTTTAAATGAGACTCGATATAGATAACTTGAAGAAGAGTTTTCGTATATTTTTAACTTTCATACACTACTCAAAGAATTATCGCATATGCTCTGATTTCTTCCATAAGCTTCAATACAAAAATGCTTTCATTAAAATGGCCATATCTCTTTTAATTATTAAGATATTAAGACAATTAAAAAATAAGTAAGAAAACGTGAAGCTATAACTTTATATTAACCATTGTTTTTACTGTTAGCTTTGAATAAATCTACGGGGTGATAGAAAAAATGAAAAATGGATAATTTTGAATCATCAACAATGTGCTGTTGCTTATTATTGCACAATTCTTAAAGCAGTTTTCGAGTGAATCAATTGGACTACTCAGATTTTTAAAGTATTTTTAGTTTCTGTTGAACATATAGAGGGTTGATTCAAAAACAATCACGAGACTTAAAGGGGTGATTCTACTTGACAAAATAGGTTGGAGCTTCTTCTTTTCCAAAATGTCATTTGTTTTGAGTTACAAGCCGTCAAGTTTATTAAAGTCGATAAACCTCACCGTTTAGGCACCAATTAATAGACCAGTTTTCATCAATTCAATCAAATTACCTACATACATACAGGGTGTCCAGTAACTCAACCGACAAACTTTACGGGCGATTCTCTGAGTAGAACGCTCGTTCTTTCAACTCCTCGCATCGAATTAAACAAAGCTCATTTCCCGACCTACGCCGTTTTTTAAAAGTCCGCGGCCTTGCAATGGTAAAAAACTATTTTAATCAATAGTTAAATACGTCACCAACCTGGGAAAATTAAAATTTTAACAAAACTGTCCATAGTTTTTTGTAAATAATTTTTAAAGTTGATTACAAATTTTACCACAGTTCAATCAACTTTACAATGTTGCCAGTGTCTTATGTGAAAAGCGTCACGTTAAATAAATATGCCAACAAAGGAATAAGCAATAGAAAGGGGATGTCGCGTAGCTTATCTTTTGTGACGTAGGCACACTCCAACTACGTCATCGGATTATGCGGCGTTTTAAATAATTTCGCGGGCATTTGCACAAAAATGCAAATTTTGGCATTATTACAAATAATCTTGCAATTTCAGGAAAATTTGAGAAAGTGAATAAAATCCAATCTAATCTACACCGAAAATTTGCTACCTTAGGTGTACATGGCTAAGGGCCTATTTTGCAAATTGGGCGATTTTTTAAATATTCTCTGAAACAACAGGTTTATGAACTTTAAAAACCGCCGTTTAATTTTGATTTGTTCCGCAAATCAAGGGTTTGCTAAACTCCTAGATTGCTTAATTGCGAAATAGGTGTAATTTGTTTAACTTTGAAGAATTTAAATTATAAACAATTAATCTGCTACTTGGAAAAGAGATATGTTTTTAAGTGAGTAAACTTCTACGAAAAGATTAAACATTATTGAACTTATATGTTACCAAAAATAATTATTCCTGACAATACTGTAATCTAATCATTTTAAACCTGTTTACGCATATTGGTACTTCCCACTTTATAGTGATTCACACACAACTTTTAAAGAATAATGTATTTATATAAGAGAATTAGTGCACAGTGGAAATAAGGCCAGGCACTAATAGGTACCGGCCTTATTTTGACATCTGAGCTTGCGCAGATGCATGGTGGGACAGGACTCCCTTAATAAGTATAATGCCTGGCTTTATTTATGTCGGTTTAGGTCGTGTCTTATTTTGGTCTTATTTTGCTTCGGAACTGTTCGTCTAACCGGAACGGCTGCACCGACCTAAAATCGAAAAGTTTTAGAAAAATACACATAGTATTATTTATAAGTGTGTTACGTGCCATATTTTCCTTTAAAAATGTTTAGTGTAAATGTCGCTCGAAGGCACTAAAATAAAAAAATATATTCCGCATTGAAAATGCCCCCTAAAGCATAGTGGGTGTGCACAAATTATATTAAAATATTTAGAGTGCTATTACAGAAATTATAAAAAATACGTATATTTTTTTCTTTATATCTGGGGATATAGGTTTATTTGAACCCCATTTTTGAAAATCACCTATGTATTCAGACCCGTAAGGATTAGCTTTTTCTGAAACACCCTGTATAGTATATTATTTATCTTACAGCAGACGACAACATCACGCAGTCAGCAAACAAAAGAACGATTACATAGGCACAAAAACATTATTCATTATTTTTCTTATAACTTATCTTGTGTGTTTAAGTCAATCAATATATTTAGACAAAACTAAGTTTGCAATCGATGCAACTTTTATTGGATTAAGGATTAAGTTTAAGATACATTGACTACGTTCACTTACGAGTACGAAAAATGTCCAATTAAATTAAAATAAAATTAATTAAAAATTATTAATAAATTATTATTGTCCCCATAAGAAGTTCTGGTTAGTTTTCTTTCTGAATTATTGTAGAAAAAAAGTAATAGCAACTGTTTTCTTTTTGTTAAGCGCTTGCGCAACAGAACTACCCTAATAACACACAATGTTTAGAAACGTACGTTTTAGGTCCAAACTTTCAATACTAAAAACGCGTTTACAAAACGTTTTGTATATGAACGTATTACAAACCTTTTTAAATGAATACTAAATAAAATGAATAAAAAGTCTCAAATAATTATTTTTGTACATTAAAATTTCTTTAATCGTACTCTTAAGGATAGGATATAACCTTTTTATCGCATAACTCTAAAAGTTCTTCCTTGAAAAATATTCGAGAAGCATTATTCGTTAGAACGTATCCAGGAATCCTTTTAGCTAGAACGCACCCTCAAATCTTCTGTCATTAGTGAATGTTGTCGCAAGTTGTAAAATTGCAATTTAGTAAATTTTATACGATTAGTATTTCTTGATGTGTTGTTTTCTTTTAGTATTTTGTGTTAGTGCTGTGTGGAGTACTTGTTATTTCTGTAACTTGATATGTACTCTAATTCTTTTTTAGCTATAACTTTATATACAATAAGTTGTGTATAATGCGTGTTTTTTTTTTTGAATATAATTTATACAATTTAATAAATAAGGTTATTTCTGCCTAATCTGAAATAAAAGTAGTTTGTTATTTAAATGTCAAAAAACATTTACGATAAATATATATAGCTGTAATTTATACATACAAAGAACATAAAAAATAAAATAAGAACAACCAAATAAAGGTTCTGTGTTTAATCTGTGAATTTTAATTGGATATTCTTGTTTTATTGTAATGGTATTTGTCTGTATAAATTCAGCAACAAACACATACAACAAACATTTTTTAAAAGTCCCAAAAAACTATTAAAACCTGTTCTTAGAACGTTTTAGGGACTATAAAAACGTTTAGTAAACGTACAAAAATCGTTTTTAAAAAGTTGTTTTTTGCCGACACAAAACTTTTAAAAAACGTTTAATGAGCATTCACGGGAACGTTTGAGAATGTTTATCGCACGTCACACCAAAAAATCTACTTGAATGTTTTATAAAACTTTGAGTAAAACCAACTTGTGTTATAAGGGTAAACCAGAACTTCTGATGAGCGCAGGCTAGGCTCTACAGAGAGTATCTCTTTTTAATTTATCAATAATCTTTAATTAATTTTATATTAATTTAATTGGCCATTTTCTCATTATTTTTTATGAATAATAATGTATGATTTTTCTTAAAATTTAGGGGTAGTAATTGGGATTTTATCCCAAACTTTTTATGACCATGCAGCGAAAAGTATTTTTTATAAGCTTTCCATAGAGGTGCAACAAAAAGAGGTGTGCTGCCATTAAAGATTTTAAAGTGACTAGGGGTGCAGCGTAGGGGTTGATAGAGGTGTTTCAAACAATACGTTATTTATATTTCCTCCGGGTATTATAGAAACGGTATTATTTTATTTTGAATATTTGCCGTAGTTTAAAAACATGGATAGCCATTGTAAGTTTTAAAAACGCACCCTGTATAGATAATATATTTTTAAATTCTAATATTTAAAAACATAAACCCCATATATTTAGCCGTTTCAATAAATACCCATATAACATTTTGCCGGCGTTGTACATTTAATTTACTGGCATTGCCAACACTCTTTAATGGCAAGGCATTGGCAAAAGGTATCAAAAAGACGCGAAAGTGGGCAATTGGCCGTTATTGGCCACATGTTGCGAATAAAGTGATGGCATCCGTCATTAATAAGTTATTGGCAAAAAGATGCGTTTAAGATGATGGCATCCATCATTAATAAGTTATTGGCAAAAAGATAACTAAAAAGACACGAAAGTGGGCAAATGCAGATACTCCCAAGCAGCAAGCTGGACGTCTTATTGACGAAAATTGTCGCATATACTTTTTTTAAAAGCTAAAATGATGCGATATTTTATTTGAAAATTAAAATAGGAAAACGCCTCGTACTGCATGTAATTTCCTTGCAATACCATCTCTCGAACATGTCCAACTTGGAATGCAGATTTTCTACACTAGCCGAAGATATTTCTTTCAAAGCTAAGTGAGATCACCTACCGCAGACTCGCTCTCAATTTTTTTGTCTAATGGACGGTTTAGACGATAAAAAGCGAAGATATTGCAGAAACGTAGTAGTTTATTGTCCATTACGCCATCTATCGGTATGTCAAAAAACTATTAAATATATATATATTTTTTATTAACACGTCTTTAAAACTTTTAATCAAAGTTTTAAACAAAATGTTTACAGCTCCTAACAGTCTACTTGAATATCTTGCCTTTCTCGACTAGCCATCACCAATTAATCACACAACACACACTTATTAGGTAATGAATACATTTAATTATGTCTATTAAAAACTCTTTCTTTAAAAAAGAAACTAAAAAGCTAGAAAACCACGTAGAAAAAACAAATGCACAAAGCGGTCACCTTCGGTCGAAATTAACGTGTAGCTAATTTTACCATCATTTTATTTTTATTCGCTCCAAAAATACATAATAAACATTTTGTTTGACCTAATTTTTTATTTGCATGATTTTTAACAATAAAATGTTATGAAAAGGCCATTTCTTTAAATTATGTAAAAAACATAAAATAATGTTGTTTAGCTGCCATTATAAATAAAACAGATCAAAAAATTGCTTTAATGTTAGTTAAATACCAATGTTAATAATATGGTTTAAAAGTATGAATATGCGTTGAAGGTTTGCCTTCAAAATCCAATATTTATTTGCCTGCAACAAAAACGCGTGTTTTATTTAATCAGGATTGGTATGCCGCCATTTTTGTATGCTTGCCGGCAATTCGCCTGCATGTAAAATTTATTGGCAATTAAGTGTTTATTTAGGGTTGACTTTTTAATGCGTATAAGATGTTGGCATACTATTGCCACCAACTGCACAATGCTTTACCATCAATGCCAATATGAAAAATGTACATTGCCGGCAAATAGTGTTTGCCGAATGTCAACACGCATAAAGGTAAGAACATTCTAAGACCTTTCCTTGCAGAGTACTGCCAGTATGGGCAGCGGTAGGCTGCAGATAGTCGCCCAATCCATGACACTACAAAAAAATTATTAGGCTAATAGTTTCCGTGTTTTGCTTGGCTTGCACATATAAAGCCCACTAATCCTTGATGCATCAAGCCCAGCGACTCCATACCATGATAAACAACATTGATTCATCAGCGATAAATACAAATGTTTGCCTTTTATGCGTATAATATTTTAAATCCTATTTTATTGGTTGCATATTAATAGAAAATCTATATAATTCATATCTAATAATAAACCGACTGTGGAAAAAAAATAGTGATTTATTATGCATAGGAAAAAGTTCAACATTTTAGCTCGAGGTTGTTGTCTGTTTGTCCTCTTACCACGAAGGGAGACAAAATAAACCGAGGACTCAAATCTAAAATATTACGTTATTGTACCAAATAATACGTTAATATTTTGCAGCTTGAAATCAGGATGGAAACGTCGCCGAATAAATAAGGCATCTTTTATTATGCCATCCGCACTCTCGCTACTTTTCTTCCTTCAAATTGTTGGCTTAGAACGATAATTACCATGTATTCAATAATAATACAAAAATATAAGAGAAAAATATTATTTTTCCACGACCGTTAAAAAAAATACTGTTTTTTTAATCGTTAACATGAAGATAAAGTACTCCATTCTAGTACAATATATAAAGTGTTAAAAAAGTAACTTTTTTAACAATTCGAACCTTTTTTCACACTTTGAATTAGTTTTTGTTTTAATGCCTAAATATTAATTTATGCAATGTAACAGTAAACGCGACATTAACTGAACCAAACGGTCAAGTTACGCTTTGATTTCGTCATTATTTCTTTTAGTTTATGTGTCACTAGTTTAAATTTGACAGTTTACGAATAAATTTAATTTAAATTATTGAAAATTAATAGTAGTAATGAATTTTGATGACTAAGAAATTAAAAGGAATTTATACTGTTTTAGTATTATTTCTACAAGAAGTAAGTACCTACATACAATTTTCTAAAATTAAATCATAAATGCATAGTTATGAAGACGATAATTGTCTCTTAAAAATAAGGAGGCTATGATTTTTCTGTTGTAATATAATGGCTGTGCTGCAAAAATTAAAATTAATAGGTTTAAATAAATAAAATATGTATTAAATAGTCATTTGGAAAAATTTTAAACGGTCGTAGAAAAATATAGTACACATGCATAAAGTGTCTTTTTTTACTCATGGGATTGCCGCACTCGCCTAAATGCTCGTGCTTCCTATTCGTAAAAAAGTACATCAATTCATGCACTTGTTACATAAATTACTATTTTCTACGACCGTTAAAAAATTGCTGTTTTTTTAATTGTTAACATGAAGGTAAATTACTCTATGTTAGTACACTACATAAAGTGAAAAAAAAGTACCTTTTTTAACACTTTAAAGCTTTTTTCACACTTTAAATTAGTGTTTTGTTTCAATGCCTACTACAATAGACCTAAATATTAATTAATGCAATGTAACAGTAAACGTGACATCCACTTAACCAAACGGTCAAGTTACCTTTGATTTCGTGATGATTTCTTTTAGTTTATGTGTCACTTTAAAATTTGACAGTTTGCGATAAATGTAATAGAAATTATTGAAAATGAATAGTAATAATGAATTTGGATGGCAAAGAAATTTAAAAAGAATTTATACTGTTTTAGTATTATTTTTACAAAAAGTAAGTGCATACAATTTTCTAAAATTAAATATTAATGCATACTTATGAGAGAGGATAATTATCTCTTAAAAAATAAGGAGGCTATGATTTTTTTATTGTAATATAATGGCAGTGCTGCAAAAATTAAAATTAATAAGTTTAAATAAATAAAATATAAAATGGTATTTTGGGAAATTTTTACACGGTCGTGAAAAAATATAGTATGTAACACATGCATAAAGTGTCTTTTTTACTCATGGGTTGCCGCACTCGCCTAAGAGTTTGTGCTATCAAACTTCCCATTCGTAAAAAAGTATTACTTTATGCACTTGTTACATAAATTACTATTTTAAGCTACCTGCAGAGCCTAAGTTTTCCGGATATCACAAGCTGCACGACCAGCAATAAATAGTAATTTTCCGTATTGGTGCGCAAAGTAATACTTTCCCGTTTCCACACTCAAAAACAGACGAACGGCGCGAAGCTGAGTTCGAATAAGGTTTAAGTGCGGGACCGGGCACTTTGCACAATTGTTAGGACAAATATATTTTTTTATGATTGCCTTAGAAAAGTAGAAACATATACATATAGCTTAAGCCAGATACAGTGTGGCCCGCCGCAAATTGAACCCAGCCCACGCACAGCACATGCGTAGCCCACGCTCAACCCATCCTTCCCACGTCCACATTTTTGATCTGTTTACCGCATATTGGACCCAATTCGGGACCAACCATATTTCAGATTTTTAAAACAAACCCATGCTGCACAAGACCCACGAAATCTGTACGGCGAACACAAACCTATCCACGCGTGGCTGGCAACAGAATGGGCTAGCTCTGGGCTGGGTCCAATATGCACCACTCCATTTAAAAGCATGTTTTACAAAGTTATACACGCGTGGGCTGCGCGCGTGCTGTGCATGGGCTGGGTTCAATTTGCGGCGGGCCTAAGTCTACGTAAGTTGGCGTCATATGGGAAACTCTTTATAAAAAGTTCTGCATGATCCAAACCTAACATACAGGTCCTTAAGCAAAAATTTCATTTTTGACTAAACCTCGTAGACGACCGTTACAATTTGATATTTGATGGTTGCAATTTAGGTTTATAAAGAATAACTTTATTTCGTAAAATTAGAAATGACCAAATATGGAATTGTATTCCTAATAGGGAATACCGGCAATTCTCTTAAAGGGAAACTCACACAAGCAATTAAAGGGGTTTGTCTCTTTTTGCAGCCCATTCGCGAGTAGAAGTGGTAACTGGTAATATGCCAGTGGAGCAAGCCCTTTCGTCGCTGTAGCAACGTTTTGTTTAATTGCTTTCTCATAAGTCTTTGAGGTATTTTACAAATACGTATTTTTTCTACAAGTGCACGAAATACTGTTTTTATACCTTTTAGAGATAGTTCAGATGTTCTGTTGTAGGTTTTAATGGTATTTGATTGTATTACTTTCTTAAATAAAAACATATAAGAATTAGTTTAAAGTCGTCGGAAAATCCAAATATGGACAGATCACAATATCCAATTATGGTCTTTTTAACACGCTTTTATATTTTTTTTTTTATTATTATTTTTATGTATGTATGTAACGGAATCTTTAAGCTTAATTTTCACCAGCTTCCAGCGATTCGATTTCTTTGAAACTTTGCACACGTATCAAGGACCCATGACAATGCAATAATCTGCAAACAGTATCCCGTTATCCTGATTAGGATCGCCAGGATAAATAAATTCCTTTATAGATTTTCTTGAGTTGGGCTTCGACGGTTCACAAGATGCAAGGTTGTACAGTCGATCATGCAGTCATTTATCTGGGCTCGCGACTGTTTGCGGCTGGACAAGCTTATGTTGCACTTAGTCGTGTGAGATCATTAGACGGTATGCGGATTGAAGAACTTGACTGCTCTAAGTTAACGGGAAAAACCCCATGCAACAGTGAAGCTTTAAATGAAATGATTAGATTACGAAATAGTTCGTGAAACATTTCAATATCACATGTCCGCAGAAAACTAATTGATATATCGAACTAAAAAATGAAAAATAAATAATAGTTTAAAAAAACTAAAAAACACGCTTTTATATGCAACCGAACTAAAAATTAGAAAATAATTTTTCATTACAAAGAGTTTGTATTACAGTAATAAAAGGTCAAACAATGAATCATAATTATATACCTCAAAATAGAATTATAATAAAATTTAAGATAATAACAGAATAATTCACTTCAGAATAAAAGCGTGGGGTGCTTAATATATTAAATGTTATAATTATTTCATTTGTAAATATCTATGAGGGAAAAGTTATAAAAAAATAGTAAAATGCACCCCACGCTTTTTACTCTGAAGTGAATTATTCTGTTATTATCTTAAATTTTATTATAATTCTATTTTGAGGTATATAATTATGATTCATTGTTTGACCTTTTATTACTGTAATACAAAAACTTTGTAATAAAAGAAATTATTTTCTAATTTTTAGTTCGGTTGCATATAAAAGCGTGTTTTTTAGTTTTTTTTTAAACTATTATTTATTTATAATTGGGTTACTTAATCATTTAAAAGCTTCTTAATAAAGGAAGAAAAGAATCTAGTTAAAAAGGGCTGTTCGCCTCATAAATGATCCTTCGCTTTCAAAGGAGCTTCTTTCTTCCGTACGCATCGTCGGTCTGTGGTGGATTTATCGCTTTTATATAGGTACTTTTATGGCTTTTGCTCTGAGGGATTATCCGTTATGGTTCCTCTACTTACGGCGGGTCCCAATGGGAAAAATCATAGTGCCACACGTATGATTGCGTGCCTTATCTGTTACTGAGGCGGTGGCGTAGCTACTATAGGTAGGCGGGGCTGTGCCCTGAGCCCCCAAGCCCAGAGGGCCCTTGGACTAGTAAATTTAAATAGAAAAAAATTTAAATATAAAAAAATAACTTGAATGATAAGGAAGTGATGCCCTTTTTGGAAGCCTTTTTGTATTTTTAAATTACGTTGAATGGGGTACAAACGATTCTTAATTAGTATAGTTGGGGACTCCTTTATTTTTTGCTCCAGGGCATTTGCTTATTTACGTTTTTAACTGAACGGGTTAATGTGTTTCATATAAAGACCTTATTTTTTTGATTAGAGTACGTCGAATTTTTAAATAGTTTAGTTTACTTGGGGTCTCACTTTATTTTTTGCCCCATGGTTCTTGCTTATGTAGCTACGCTACTGAACTGAGGTAACACAAATTAAATGTTATAAATAAAATAATATAAATGGTTTAGGACAAATAAAAGGATATATTATTGTGTGCCTATGTCGGCCTTTACTAAACTTTATAAGCATTTATATTATAAA
This sequence comes from Listronotus bonariensis, assembly GCA_014170235.1. Lineage (NCBI taxonomy): Eukaryota > Metazoa > Arthropoda > Insecta > Coleoptera > Curculionidae > Listronotus > Listronotus bonariensis. The sequence continues at coordinate 37,478 of JACEGR010004809.1, read as the reverse complement.
TGTAATATACAGTGCTTTTCCTTTAAAACGAGCCACCTCCAATAATTCCGTTTTTAGTTTACTTATAAAAAAATCTTGAAACAGGTCGATTTTTTTTAGGGGGAAATTTTGGTGTCTAAATTTACTGATTCAGACCTATCATCTTCTTCCCAACACAAAAATCAAAAAGTTCAAATGGGAAAAGGGGTCAAGTGATACCTCATCTTAGAAGGATTCAAATTTTTTCTTTAACAAATTTTAGTTTTTTAAAATTGGTTCCGTAGTGTCCCAGTATTTTTATGTTCGAATTTTTTGACGATTGCTGGAGAGTGGTTTTCCTGAACAAGCAAGTTTTGACACAGAAATATGTCCCCTCAAAATAAAAATTGACGTGTTTTAGGATTTAACAGTGTACAAATAATGAAATTTAATGGTAATCCCATTTTTATTGTCTATATTAAAATAGGTAATTCTGTTTTATAATTTGATAGTCCTTTTATTGTAATTTTTTCCACAAATCTCTTAATTACGTTAGGTAAAAAATTAATAAACTGTACTATTACTTTATTAATTTTCTAGGAGCTTTATTTCAAGAAAGACAAAAATACAGCTTAATTACTTCAAGTGTTACAATTGACGCAAAAATACACTTTGTACTTTAAAGTAATATTAAAAAAAAACAGTTTAACAGTAATATACAGTATAAAAAATAGTTTCCTTTATATTAATTGACAACAGAATACAGTGTGTATAAAATTCGAATCTCTATATTCGTATATTGCTTAATAATACAGCTAGAAGGATAATTAAACATTTTAATAAATCGGCTAATTCCAAGGCATGTTCCCAAAATACCTATAAAATTGTTTTTAAAATTATTACTGATTTTTAAGTCGTCATAAAAAAAATCTTTGTAGATCTTTCATATGACATCAAGTATTTATTCCACTTGATGTTTTGATGAAAACATTAACCGAAAATTAGGTTGAAGCATTTTTTTAGATGTATTTTTTTTCTCCCAGAATAAATTTAGTTCTTACTTTTTAACTTAAATCTGTGAAATCACAAAATTACATTGACAGATATTTAATAAGTTCTTTAATCGTTTTCGAAGTAAAATAAATCTCATTGTCGTTTTAGATACAACAGTTGACCAGTTTAAAACTACAAATTTTACATAATTAATTTTCTAACTTTAATATGTTTTTTTAAACATTTTGTGGTCGTTTTTTGTCACAGAAAAAATAGCGTATTATACACGAGAGAAAAATTTTATATTATTTATCTCTCGCCTATTGTCTCCGTTTGCTTCGCGTCGGGAGACAACACAACCTTAAGCTGAAATCTAAAACCTTTTTTCCTTGTGTTAGATACTATTAGATAATAGTAAAATAAGTTATTCGAATATGAAGAGTCGAGATTTAGGCACACAGTACATATAAGGCTTATATAAGTATTTTAAAGAAACACTATAGCGTGTACAATGTACTATATTTAAACACTTAGAGCTACATAAATACATAAACTTCTCAAAAAATTTTCACATATGACATCAATATAATCTCGCCTAACAAACCGAATTTTTAAGCGATATTACATTAATTTGGCATGCGACACTGTGAAGTAAGATTAAAGAATAGACTATGAGGCCCTAAAATTTGGATAATAAATGTCATCTCGCTTAACTAGGCCTCGGCTAAGATAACAAGCGAAAGCAGCGAGCATGAAGTATCAAATCGCTGTACTGGTAACCGGTCCTGGCTACAATATTTTGTAGTAAACAGCGTTTGGTAACCAGTTCATATACATTAAAACGCTTCGCGTATATTTGTTTGGTTTGAGCGGCAGCGACAGGGCTTTTTTGCTTACGTATATTACAGCCACCTGATTTAAAAATACAAATTCCTTTATGCTACTACCATAAAGATCACAAGCAGCGCTCTCACTCTCCGATCTCTGCTGGCCGCTGACGCATGGTATCGTAGCCGTATCCAAATTACACCGGTTTTGATTCATAGTGAAGTGAAGACATTTAAAATTCAAAAATTATTTTTTTAAGAATTAACTAAATTAATAAATAAAAATTAACTGAATGACACACTTTAGAAAAATGTCTTATTAAAATAGTAAGTAATGTTAAAATTGACGTAATGGATTATTGGAGTGTAATTAAAAATTGTATTTTTTTTTAATTAATGTAGTAAATTGTAACTCTAGAATATATATTTTAAATTTGCCAAACAATAACATTATATATTAACAGAGGAAGCCTTTATAAGCAGTACATCTTTAAATATTTATTATTCTTTGATTTTTGCCTTGTCTAAGTACCTTTTTATAAACATTTAAAAATATTCGTTAACTTTATAAAATTTTTATATAAAAATATAGCAAGTAGAAATATTCTACAGTAGAAATTTAACTTATAACTTAACAAGTATATTTCTAGACTAAAAAACTTAAAAATCTATGACGACACAAACGAACACGGCAAAAATAAAAATATGTATGACACTGTTAATATCCTACTTAACTAAAAGGTACATAAATGCATTAAGAAAGTAAAAATTTTTAAGGTAAACCAAAGTTATTTCTATTAAAAATCTGCACCATATGACATATTAAATTTTATGTAAAATATCTAGAGTAAGAAAAGTTAGAAGACCTATATTAGAAATCAAAATTAACATTTATAAATTCCTAATAAAAATAAGGTACCATTCTTTTAAAATATAATTTAAAAATAATATACATACTCAGCCTTATGCTGCAAATACCTTGACTTGTTTCAAGCTTGAAATTAGGAAGTAAAAATGACATTTGACAGATATTTTAATATTTTCTATGTAGTAACAAATTCTAGTCAAGGTTGAAATTGAAATGTTTTCAAGTTTTGAATTTGTTATCGCCTACCAAATATTGAATTATTGAGGGTAATTACACAAGTGCATCAAAATTATTGATAATTTTGCTTAAAAGCGTATTGCCTAAAAATGAATGAGAGTAGTTTTTAAAAGGCAATACACTTGAAAGCTAAATTATCTGATTATTTAGATGCACGAGTGTAATTTAGAGAGAAAATTACTCGAAGAAAGTGAAACTATCAAATAAAGGAATAATAATTTTGAAATGCCAAACTGACATATTAAATAAACAAAGCTGTTGTTAAGATGTGGTTGTTAAATTCAAAAATTAAAAACATGACAGAGCAATTTTCGATTTCTACTATGCAATTATCGCTGTAATCAAGCGATAATTGTCAAGTAGAAAAATGGGTGAGTCATTTTCTTTCAAACTCATTTTTATTTCATAATTTCAAGCATAAGGCTGATTGTCTGCTTCACCCTTTTTCCTTTTTGAGGTTGGGTTGCGTCATAAATTTATTTTTACTTTGTATATTTTACAGAAGTTTAATATTACTTAAATAAAGGCTTAGTATCACTAAAAATTTGTTAAAAAAATGTTTTGTGATATTTCTGTAAAACCTCGTATAAAAATAAAACCTATCGTTTTAAATTTCAGTAGAAAATTTAACCATGTGCCATATTTGTGTGAGTATTCAAATTTCTGGTTTTCAGGGTAAGTTATTAAAAATGTTTGTGTTGTAGTTAACATTGCAAATTAAGTTTTTAGATACTTTTTATCTAATATTTATCATAAATATCTTTAAATTTCAATAAAGTGTATATTTACACTATTAAGTAAATTGGTGATGGTCGACTTTAGGGACAGACAGACTACAAAAAGAAGGGGGACTATAGAAAATGGATATTCAATTGAACGTTTTGCAACGTGCCCTTTGGGCACGTTTAATCGTGTTAAAAGAAAAATCCCAAACATATATACAACTCGGATGCGCAAATTTGAGAACAGATACGCCGTTTTCCTTAAAGTAATCGTATTAACGGCAACATCGCAAAGACAGGAACACCATGAAGATAGGCACAAAACGTGAACAGCTGAGGAACTATACGAACTCGTTTCTCTAATAAATAGCAGAAAACATACAAAATTTTAGCATAATTTAGTTTTAAAACTGTTTTTTTTATTAGCTGCCCTAAATGTGATTATCAGTACTTTAGTAAGTAAAAATTGTTGTAAAATATTGTTAAAATTAATGTACTTTAAAGGAAAAATCGAGGAAAGTACTATCCCTAAAGTCGACCATCACCAGTAAATTATTATTGTTATTAAGTATTGTACCAACAAACATTTATAATTTTTACCCAGACAACAATGTCTTTTCTTTCATTCTTTCTACTTCTTTCCATAGATTTCCTTCGATTTTTGCACGAATTCCATTAGGTTTCTGGACATGTAATATGGGCGCGCCATACCATCATTTAGTAGCTGATCTTCACAGTAACATATGAAGATTGTATCGATGGTGGTCTAAAAAAATTGATTTTTTGTTAATTGTTTTTTGTCAATATTATTGCTAAGCACCCTTACCTCAAATACACCAAAGGATACACAGGCAACCAATGTGGAAACTATTGCCACAATTATGTATACTGGAAGATTGCTTGCACCTTCAGGTCCCTAAAAAACAGAATAATGTAAGGTGAACTAGTAGTTGTCATTCAACTTTTATTTATCCAAGCGATAAATCTCTTTATTTCTGGTAAAAAAAGAAAATATATATACAGTGTGGACGTAAATAGTCCCCCCCACTGCTAACTTTTGTACCCTGAATTTTTTCTTTATAAAATTTGGGTATAACTAATGGGAGGATTTAAACTCCTTTTGACGTAAAAATGATAGTTGCAAAATAGTATAATTTGATACAATTACTTACTGGTGCGATGGCAAATATTCCCATAGACAGTAAGATAGTAATTATTACTATCAAAAGTTTGGCCATTCCAAGAACAAAGTCTCCAATATAGTTAACAGCAATGATATCACCGATGTTTTGAATTATCAACCTAGCAGCCCGTTTTCCTGACTTGATAAATGCCTGTCCATGCATAGCTAAAAAGATAATTTAAGTTACTAAAAAATTTGCTTATAATTTAAATTTTTTAGTAACAAAAATACCAGATACTCAATTTAAAAATCACTAATTTTAACTAGCAATCCCAAATAAATTTTCTTACGATTTTATTAATTTTTTTGCTCTTACATTCAGGCTCCGATTTTTTTTTACGTCAGCACTAGTTAAAATTTGAGCCCTTAATATTATTATTAAGATTGTCCGCCTCGCGTTTTTCTATTTCACATAGGAATATAATGGAGAAACCACTTTTTCCGCCTTCTGGATTTTATGGCTAGCTAGCTAAAATATTTATTTTATATTAAATATTTCATTAATTTATTTCTTTTAAAGTAATCTTAATTTTATTTTATTATGCAAGGACAGAATAGTTCTTCATAGTATATAAAATGTTAAATTTTCTTAAAATATTTATCAAAACTTTTTATACTGAAGAAAAGCCAAATATTATTTTGTTTATACCTAATCAACAGCAACACTACGTTGGGCGTTAATTATATTTTTCTCTGACCTTTTTGTTTAATCAGAACTGTCCAGAAATCTTACCAAAACCAGAACTCACCAAAACTAATCAGAACTAATAATACATAAAAACCTTCGTCTTGAAGCACTCCATCTATTAAAAAAACTGCATCAAAATCCCAAGCATAAATACATATTACAGACAGACGTGAAACGCGACTTTATTTTATTGTATGTAGTGATTAGTATAAATGTATATCAAAGAAAAAATCTACTAAAAATAAGTAAATTCGTTGCTTTTTTTATTCTTATCTATTTTAATATAAAAGAAAAAGAAATCTGCCTCCTCAAACAATCGAACTCCGGGCCGCCCGCGTCACAGGCGAAGCATTCTTCCACTGGATTAATCGGAATTTATAAACTTAACCTTACAAAGTTATAGCTTATCCATGATAGTCGACCCGTGCCCACTTCGTTGGGCGTTAATATCTGTGTTATATAATCATAGTAAAAATAAGCCTCCTGAATAGTGTAGCTTTCTGATTGTGAAATAATTTTTATGATTGGTTCAGTTAGTGGCTACAAACAAAGTTACAAACTTTACTCTTTATATATTAGTATAGATTTGTAAACATTATGCAATTGCTTACCTGTAATTATGTAAGCATTCTTTGACAAGAACTTAAAGAACGACTCGATGGCTTCAATGCAACTCTGGACAAGTGCTCTTACTTTCTCGTTTTTAATAAGTCCCAAAATAATAGCTTTAATAACCTGCACAATGGTTATAATTAGAGAGCCCAGAGCTACGGTACCCAAATGGAAACGAAAAGCGATGGATGCGGAAGTTAAAATGGGGCTTCCTAGGTAGTTCTTGTCTCTAAAATAATAAATAAAATATGATGTAATAAACTTAGCAATATTAAACGAGTATATTAGACTGAGCCCAAAAAATCGGCTGTTTTTGTTTGAAAAATATATCGAAAATATTGTTCAAGGCGACAAAAAAAATGCCAAAATTGCAAATTGTTGATTTGAAAAATTTTACTAACACATTCTTGAAGATCATTAAATTTCCTTTTTTAAATTGTCAAATATCATCATTTATTTTCATTTATATTGTTTAAAAGAAAACGATAGCAATCCTAATAAAACTTACCGAGAAAAATACCATTTGGCAACAGCGCCTGCAATGATCATGTATTGAATACCAGTAAAGAACTGAGTTAACCAAAGATAAACAACAAAGTTGTAAGCCATGGTGAAGATCATAACAGGGTTTGAAACGTACACGTAAAAATCATTTCGTGCTAGTTGTAGAGTTCCAGCAGATGAAAAGTAGAACGTGGTGAGGAAGAACAGGAAGCTGAGGATTAAAATGGAGATGACACACTGAAAAAAGTTAAAGAGGTTAATTTTAAAATAGTAAATATTTGGTACCTGTAGCTTAAGAAAATATATCATACACTAAAGCCGGTCACTGTTTATATTATTGTTCTAATATCAATAATGATCAATATATTGAACAAGTAAGGGGATACATAGTTATTATAAAAATAATAACGCTTGAGGTCGATGGTGTGTTTCTTGAGGGCCTTTTGGCCCGAGGGATATACAGTGACTAAAAGCGTTATTATCCTTAATACCAGTAGTGCCTTCAGCGTTTAATGTCCGACTAAATAATAAATATTCTTTATATGAGAAAATTACATACAGGGCGTGTTTCGTGCTACAATTGTTCTTCTTTTTTTTGAATATTTTTAAAACCACGCCTGCGATCGGGCTTAAATTTTGGGACATAAGGTACATTTATGCTAGTAGGCATATTTGACTATAATGAATTTGCTATATTTTTTACCAGGGGCGTACTTGTGGGGTAGACACATAATATTTTTTAATTAAAACATGTACGCCACTGATTTTAATGAATTTTGATAGCGCAATTAAATACTTTACTAAATGCTTAACAAAACTTGTTTTTTTATTAATTTCAAAGCATTCTTTGATGTTTTATAACTTAACGTAGGTGGCGGTCAGTAGCTGCAGCCCGTATTAAAATCGCAAATATCCCGAAAACCAAACGAAATTCGAAAAATGCTAAGAGACAAGTTTTGTTACGCATTTAATAAAGTATTTAATTGCGCTATCAAAATGTATTAAAATCAGTGGCGTACGTTTTAATTAAAAATATTATGTGTCTATCCCACAAGTACGCCCCTGGTAAAAATGTTGCAGAATTCCTTATATCAAAATATGCCTACTAATAAATGTACCTTTATGTCCCAAATTTAAGCCAAATCACTGGCGTAGTTTTAAAATATTCAAAAAAGAAAGAAAAATTATAAAAAATTAAACGCCCTGTATCTTGGAAACCAAGTATTTGCGGACCCATGTTCATATGACATTTTTGTCTCGTATTTTTTGGCTAAGGAATCTCCCCTGTAAGCGATGGCATATATTTTTTGAATCACCCTGTATATGGCTTTCACAAAAATAGGTTTACACACTTAAAAATCCTGCCAATATTTAATCTTAATTTTTATTTTTTTGTTTTTAAATGTGAAAGAAAATACACAGATTATAATAACTCAAGTCAAGCCCACTCACTTAAAAGCTAGCAAAAGGATTTCTAACGTGACTCATAATTAAAAAAAGATAAATGTCTCTTTTACATTTTTTTCAAATTTTGCACATCGCCTTAAATTCTAAAACACACTTTTTTATAGCTTTAGATATCATGCCAGCCAACCCTGGCCCGGATGTCATTATTGTATCTCCCATCTTTGTCTAACTTTCTGGCAGTCACTATATTATCGGCCTATTAGCAAGTTAGGTCAAGCGCCTCTTTTCAAATACTTTTAAACTCCTTTTGGTGCATTTGACATTTGTCTGACTGTCCATGTTGCAACATAGTGTTTGTTAATTTAAATCGCGAATATACGAGTAAATTGACCATTCATTTAAAAAAACATACAAACCGGATTATCCAGAAGAATTGTCAAAATATGCAGATTTTTTCTTTCAAAACTTCTTTAGAAACGATGATGTTAATTGAAATCTAGATAGGTGATGTTATGTCTTTATATTTTTATGGCTTTCGCCCATCTTGTAACCATCATTTTTGGAGAATTTACCGTTAAATGACAACATTCTTGCAAATTTGCCTTATAATCTGGCTGCTACACCAGCTTTGTAGCTTAGCTATTACTATTTTTACAGCAAACCTTGGATGCAGTGAAGGTTCTTGCCTGAATTATAAGTGTTTTGTTGATACTTGCGAAATAAAAAGACATGCCTATAAATAAAGAATAGATAAGTTAAAAGAAACTTAATAAAAGATTATAAAGATACCTAACGCAGGGGCGGATAGAGGGGGGCATGGGGCCATGGCCCCTTAATGCCACATCCTTGTATTTCATACATATGTAATGGTAAATATGGTATTTTTATACATATGCCCCTCCCCCCCTCAGGGCTGGTCCGGAGGGTAGAGGGTGATCATGGAATTGAAAAGTAAGAAGTAAGGACCCTTCTTTTTTTTGCTTTTCAAATACGTGGGAGTTTTTTTTGTAATTTTGTAAATAAAGAATGAAAGAACAACAATAAAAATAGGTGAGGGGACCCTTGTTTTTTTTTCTCTAAAAACTTCGAAATTTTGTTGTTTTTTGGCACCTCACACACTTTTTCTCGGCCTATGCCCCCCCCTTAGAAAGTCGATATGACCTCGCCCCTTGACCCACGACAATAATAATTATGACTTAAGTGATAATTGAGTTGAGTTAAAAGATTAGGAAGAGAAAGAAGTACACGCAGACGAAATAGTGTATAAACCAACTAAAAAGAATCGTGGCGTTGAATACCTTTAGTACAACAAAGTCATTTATGGTTACAGATTAGGTGTCCGTTATTTCCCAAATCGATTTTTTAGCGATCGCCCCTGAACTTTAGTTTATAGCCTAAAAAAATATCCAATGTAAAAATGCTTTAATTCCTGATTTAAACCGTGCAGAAACATGTGGCTTTTCCAATTTCAATAACATGGGATTTTTGAACTTTTCTTTTATTTTTTTTTCTCAAACAAAAATGAATGGAAAAATCTATTCATTGCATATTCTAGTGGGCAATTTAACTACTAAAAAATTCTCTTACGAATTTTTGATTAAGTCATTCCTTAAAAGTTATTCACCGTCAAACGTTGAGTTAAGATTAAATTCTGGCCATCCTCGGGAATTTAATAGTAAACCGGCATTTTTTAAATAAAACACTTTGTATATTACATCACTATTAAATAGATATTTAAAAGAGCTTTAATAAATCACTACATTGGATATGTCTACCCAAACAGCAAAAATTTTCCAATGAGCAATCCACCATATAAGTAAAGCACGGGTCTCACGATGCTTTATGTCCGCTTCACAGCTTAACCATGGTTTGGTAGTGTAGCCCAGCTCTGCAGCAAGGTCAAGAAATAGTGGCGACGCATGGTTTACTTATATGGTGGATTGCTCATCGGAAAGTTTTTGCTGTTTGGGTATTTCTTATAGTTAAAAAATATTGCCACTCAAATATGAAAATTATGTTAAATTTCCATTATATCTTCAGCTCTAAGCTATAAGCACTAAGTTAAGTGTCGAAGATAAAATATACATTATATTTACTCCTTTTAAATTTAGATGGCCATATTTTCAAACCAAATGTAGTATTTTTTGAAGCTTTTTAAAATATCTATTTGATGGTTATGTAATATTTTTTAAAGTTTTATTTAAAAAATGCCGGTTTACTATTAAATTCCCGAGTATGGCCACACCTCAATTTTAACTCAACATTTGACGGTAAATAACTTTTAAAGGAGTGATTTAATCGAAAACTCGTAAGAAAACTTTTTGTGGAGCATTAAATTTTCCATCAGAATATGCGATGAGTAGATTTTTCCATCTATTTTTGCCTGAGAAAAAAATAGAAGAAAAAAGTGCAAAAATCCCATGTTATTTAAATGGGAGAAGCAACATGATTTCAGCACGGTTTAAATCAGGAATTAAGAGCATTTTTACATAGGATATTTTTTTAGGCTATAAACTGAAAGTTCAAGGGGCGATCGTTAAAAAAATTGATTTGGGAAATAACGGACACCCTATTAAAGATAGCACACTAAATCTTTTTTTTAATACACCGACAGGGAAACACATTGATTCAGTATCTTCAGGAATCTAAAGGGACAGTACGTCCAGCAAAAAAAAATAAAATTGTTACTTAAAAACAGACAATACGTAGAAATAAAGTATACTTTTCAAAGCACACGAATATACAAAACAGACCGATCAAACGACATTGAAAAACTATCTGCTTTACAGCACACAAGTATTGGCATAAAGAATAATCAGCAGAATCTAGAGAGGATGTGCAAAATAGATTTTCTTTTCCTATAAAAAAAAGCGTTGGTTAGATTACAAAACAATTATCAAATTAAGTTAGATAGGTTTTTTGCTGTTGGAATCTTAAAAAATACCAATATTTATTCTTCATAGGGTCATACACAACCCATGTTGTCATTTATGTATACACAATTTCAGTGGCGGCTCGTGCATTCGTAAACAGGGGGACTAAAGTCATAAAGACCATATATACACAGAAAAGGCCGGTAATTATTTTGGGATACCGCACCTATTTAAAGCAAAATACGTAATATTTGCATAAATTCAAACAAAAATTGTGTTTTGCCGCATTTATGATTAAATTTAAAATTATACGTATAAAACTGACCGTTAAAAAAAACAAAAACAAGAAAAAGGGTTGTCTTTGAGTTATTATAAATAAACTCTTCTCGTTTAATGGAGTCGGTTAACCAATCGCATTTATTCTACCAACTAATCTTAAATCCTCGATTTTGTCGATTATATCTGACACTTTATTTAAAATCAAATTTGGTTAAGGCCTTTCTAGAGTTTTAATAATGTAAAATTTATTATCATAAGATAACAAAACAAAAACAAACACGCAAGTGACAAGACCAACTGAAGCTAGCCTCGTTCGGTGGTTTAATTTAAGCGACGTAAATTAAAAAGCGGGACTTTTGTCTTTTCTTGATTGGGCTCGCGAAGCTGTTTTTTAAAGCATCTGGTAGTATCGGCCGGAGGCTTGCCTCCGTTGCTACATATGGCATTTATTATTTCGGTTTGATGGTTTCTTCGTTATTCAAATTTTTGCGGTTTGTTAAGGGTTTGATGCAGTGTGGTAGGTAGTGATAGTGTTAATTCGGGCATTATGTGTATTTATATTAGAAATTAAAGGTAAAGTAATGATATCCAAGCATTTTAGAAAAAAATATTCATAATAATTATTTGTCAATATTTTTAAATTTATTGTGATAAACAGCTTTAAATTTTATGAGGAGGCTAAGTCTTTCTTGCCTTCTCTGACAAGCTGCCACTGCACAATTTTATGTTGTTATTTAAAGGTTAAGTTGGTATTGCTGAATATAAACCGTATTCCGCACTTATTAAAGTTAAGGACACTTACTATTAGTGGAATAGTCACTAATCCAGGCATTTGAAATACGGCCTTAGTTGTTTCTTTCAACAACAAAATAACCAACTTGATCTTTTTTCTGCACCAAATTAAAATAAGTCCCAAAACGACAGCGAAAATCGTTAATACAACGGCAAAGATTAAGAGGCTGGATTTGGCGGTCTCCTGTTCCTCATTATCAACTTTCACGGTAACATAAAAATACCTGAAAAGATTAAATCAATTATAAATAGGGCTTAGGAATATGGGGTATTACAGAATGTTTTACAAAAATTAAAGACAAATTCTACATAAAAAAATATGAACAAAAGCTCATATAAACATGGATCCGGATTTTTTTAAATAAGGTTTTTGTTAAGTAAAAAATATGTTCAATATTTCTGATAGTGCGTGGGTCAGCAACGTGACTCTTTTCCAAGTTTGGCATAATGTTTAAAAATTGCATGTAAAACATTGTAGTAAACTTATCCGACAAAAACAGTGTCGCGTTCGCCCAGTCAGAGATCCAAAACATGTCAAAATTGACAGGCTGCGTTAATGCGCAGCTTCCATATATGGTGGTATTCGTGGTAGACTCCTCAAAAGGAACCCTCCCCTAAAAAGGTTTTAAAAGGGTTAATAGAGAAATATTGCATAGAGAAATAAGGCCAGGCACTTATAATACCCGCCTTATTCTGATATCTGAGCTTGCGCAGATGCATGGTGGGATAAGGACTTCCTTAATAAGGATAGTGCCTGGCTTTGCCGGATTTAGGGTAGTGCCTTATTATGATCTTATTTTAGATTCGGAACTGTTCGTGTAACCGAACGGCAGTCGACCATATAATCGTAAAATTTTTAGAGGTTATAATACTTAAAACATGCCTTTTCAAACGTTTTTTTGTAATTATATAAAACAAAAGCGTAACACCAATCGCTAACTGCATTTTATGAATTTTAAACAAATTTTTCCCTCTTTTTTATGGTTAATAGTACTGACAACATGATGTGCAATAACTCTAAATTATGATTACAGGCACTACTTAAATAAGGCCGGTATAAATAAAACCCGGTCTCAGTAAGGCCACTTGCAATAATTCTTACCATGAAGTTCAATTTATTGCTGGCCCAGGACTATGACAAAATACATTGTTTTGAGCTACTTATGAGAAATAAAATAAAATTTACTTAATTTCATATCCCTGGCCTACTCAAAAAACATGGGAAAATTTTTTAAAAACACTTAATATAGGAAACTCGTTAGTTTTATATATATATATATATATATATATATATATATATATATATATATATATATATATATATATATATATATATATATATATATATATATATATATATATATATATATATATATATATATATATATATATGTTATTTAATTTAGTGTTTGTTGTTAATGTGTATACAAATATTTAAAAAATAATATTATAAATAATTTCTTAATGAAACGTTTCCCTGTTTCTGTGTGTAGTACAGAAGTATATAATTAAATGGATTTTATTTTTTCTAAAAAAATAGGGTCTAAAAAAGCTGTATTTTTACTTTTGAATCCACATAAAAATATAAAATTTGCACAAAAGTCAGTGCATTTTTTGTCAGAAATATTCGTTTAAATATAGCTTGAGACGCCACTAAACTAAAGACATTTAATCAAGTTAAAGCTAAATTGGCATATTAATGCTACAAATAACAAGGCTAAATTTTATTATAATTAGATAAGGAATATGTCAGTTTTTTTTTTAAATTTTAGTTCAACGCAATGCAATGCATTTCAAGACCCATGTTTATAAGAACATTTTTCATATTTTCAATAGAAGAATTTGCCCTTAAAATTTCCTGAACAACATTCTGTAACACAGGGTGATTTTAAAGTTGAGACATTTATTTTAACGGCTATTTTGTTGTCATTACTTAAAAATCAATGAAGTAAATAATATTTTTATCTTTTTATAAACAAACATCCTGAATGCAAACATAATCTAAGAACCATTATGCATTAAATCTGTTTATTTTTATACGTATATGTAATAATATTACCAATAAATAAATATACATGTTTTTATAAAGGCAGTGTTTAAAAAAATCAGGTGTTTATAACTATGCTATTATTAAAAACAACTTTAAATAAGGCTATTTCTAAGCAAAATAACTTACCAAAATGCTGCAACAATAATAACTAGGCCAATGAAACAACCAATCATAATTCCCCAAACAACAAATGCCACAGCATACCGGAAAAGAAACAGCATTCCCATGGCAACCACTGAAATTTTGTTGTAATATTATTTATTATTATTTTAATTATTATTATTATTATTATTTACTTTTTTAAATAATTTGTTATAAAAATATTTTTTTAATTACATTTAAAACGTAAACATCTTTATTTAACAAAGGGTTTAAATTTAGATCAGGCCGACGATTCTCAAATGTCGAGTACCTAGTCTCGCGTTCGACATCCATATAATATCCCATGAGAAACCGGATTTTTAAGCGGCATTACGTTGATCACTCACTCGACACCGTGAAGGGAGATTGGAGAATAGACTTTTGTAAACTAAACTACTAAATCAAGTTAATTTGACGAATAAGTACTTTGTGTAGTAACAACAATAAATTAATAATATTAAATAAACATTTTTAAAATCACAACTAAACCGACTCCAAAATAAATAAGGTATATGAAAATTTAAAATTAAAGAACAGAAAAAATCAAAAACATAAGGTCGGGTAAAATATCATGTGCGCTAAAGTCCTAAATGTCAGAGTTGGGTCCAATACTGAAAATCGGTATTCGAATACGAATACGAATACCAGAAAGAGAAAGTATTCGAATACCGAATATTTGAATACTTGGAAGAAACAAAGTATTCGAATACTCGGTATTCATGAAAACCCAGAATCGGTATTCGAATACTGGAAACAAAAAGATTTGAATACTATTTTAAAAAAACCAATGATTAAAAAAAAGTTCCCCACCTCATTTTTTCCAATTTTCTTCCCTTTTGGTATTCCAATCATGACAATTTTGGTATTCGAATACAGCTTACACATTTTCGTATTTGAATACTCGGAACGCCGGTATTCGAATACTGAAAAAAGTATTCGTCGAATACTTCTAAAGTATTCGAATACAGAATCCCGAAAAGTAACCAAAAAGTATTCTCCCGAATACCGAATACCAAACAACAAATGTATTCGAATACTATTCGAATACCGGCAAAATGTATTCTGAATACTATTCAGAATACTGAGTATTCGAATACGACCCAGCTCTGCTAAATGTTAACCATTAAACAAACACGTTTTTATACTTTGATTGTTTGTTGTTTGATTTTTTTCCATTCATTATTTTTACATTTTTAGTTACTCTATTTATTTTAAAGTCGGTTTAGTTTTTTAATTGTTATTTGTTCCTTTTTAGTTTATTATATAAAATTTAAAAGATGAATTAGCTTAATGACAATCCATAAGAAATTAGAAGATTTTGACGTTACTTTTACTACCTTGATTGTTCAAACAACCAGCATAGATTAATATATGAGCATATAGATACTAGAGGCAACTTTGCCATAAATCAGAGAGAAAAAATAAGTCTAGTACCTTGCTCTCTCGCTCCTGACTTAGTTTTTATGGGACCACCTCGGAAATTCACTTTTTCGAATAAAAACTAAAAAAACCGGTGTCGGTTAAAACCTGTTAACCGAATATTTAAAAACCGGTTTTAAAAACCGGTCTTAATTCCGGTTTTTAATACCGAAACCGGTACTATATTAAAAAATGGGTTCTTAAAATTTATTTTGTTACATATCTTTTAAAATTGAAATCGAATTTAAAAAAGTTTTATATGAAAGTTGCCTTTTGAAAAAACAAAGTTTATATGAATATGACCTAGAAATTTTAGTCATGGTCCCAAACTAATAATACCATTAAATTTGCCCCTTAATATCAAACAATTCTTACTAGAAACATTTTCCTCTAAAATGCGCCGTTTTCTGGTTATTTGCCTGTCTAAGGTTAAATGAACCACCCTGTATAATCTGTCAACCAATATCCGATTTACAAAATGAATGGTTTTTCTTTTTTTAGATATAAACCGCAACCAACCAAAACCCTATTAATTGATATTCGAAGAACCGCTTTTCGATTTAGGTCCGATTATTCAAAAACCGGTATTCGAAAACCGATTATCCGAAAAACCGGTATTTGAAAGCCGCTTTTTATAACCGGTTAACCGATATTCAAAAACCGGTTTTTCAAAACCGGTTAACCGGTATACCGAAAACCGGTTTTCGGTTTTGGCCAAAACCGTGGTTAACCAAAAACCGGTTAACCGGTTAACCGAAAACCGGTTTCGGTTGCCAGCCCTAGTTCATACTTAAAAAAATACATATGTGTTAAACATATACGTATAACCTCTTCCTTTTTTTATAGTCGGTTTAAAAATAAAAAAAAAGGTAACATTAATCTAATTTGCTCATTTTATTACTCTTATAGAGGGTGACTGAAAAGGTCATGCATCTTTTAAATAATGATATTAAATTAAATTAATTAAATGAAGTTTTTATAGTATCCTTATTGGTTTGTATGTATTGTTAAAATGCAATTTTATGTAGAATGATACGATATCAGTTTAAAAAGAATATGTCATAATATTGTTTCAAAAGCACTCGCTTGTGAGCTCGTGACTGTGTTGTTAATGTCATTTACGAGAATACTAAACAACAAACTTTACTACGATCAAAATAGTTTGCCAGAAACTTTTTCTCTTATAATAAGTATGATATATTAAATAGATCAGGAATATCACATGGTAAAAGCAAAATGTTAAATTTATTACATATGTCAAAAAATGCTTAAATTAAATGGAAAAAAATCGCTTTACTCCTTACTGAAGAGCACTTTACTTAAACAATCATTAGTATGAGTTTATTAAGTTGCCCAAATGTTATTGATACTGTGACAACCATTCAAAAGTTATAGACGAAATGGTATATTTTTTTTTGTTTTATCTTGAAGATGGATAATGCAGTATCCTTTTTACATTTTTTGGCTCTAACATTCTGTTAGTCCTATTATTCACGACATGACCTTTTCGAGGCACCCTGTATCTACTATACCTATTTAATTTTCTATACTTACAAATTGACAACAAACAGGAGATGATAATCTGCCATTTAACTTGATCGAGATAAATACCAAGATCTATTGAGTTATCATCGAACTTAACTTTTTCTACGTCATGACCAGGATATGCGTCCAACGAGTATTCACTCTTTCGACCCTTAAGACATCTGCCAAATATTGGAAAACTAAAAAGAATTTACAAACGGTTGCATGTTTTTGTTGTTTACAGAAAAAATATAAGAAAAAGTGTGTAATTTTGTTAATGCCACCTCTGTTACTAGGTAACCTAATAAAAAACATATTTTTTAAAAAGGTTTTAAAATCAATATGGTACAGTTGTGAAATTTAAAGATTTTATTGCTACATTTTATAAGAGTTTTACAAGGGGTAGATTTCCTAGGTCAATCTGTGTGTTAAGCAGATGTACATTCTGTTTTTATGTTTATAGATTTCCAATATTTTCTAATGTATCTAGTTTTCAGCCCTTTTTGTTCTACATATAATATTTTTAGAATTATTGATTCCTGGGAATTTGTGTCCGGTTTTCCAGAAAATGGTTTGCTGAAATTTGATGTTGTTTTCCCTAACCTACTAACATGAGTTATGTTCTTTTTAAACCTAGTTTCAGAAAGTTTCTTCCCGTTTTGTCCAATGTAACAGCTATCACCTCTTCACAAGTGAGCTTCACAAACTCCTGATTTTTAGAATTTATTTTATTGTTTATCTTTCACATTAAAGTATCATGTTTCGATGTAATCAGGTTTGATGGTTTGCATGTGCTATTTTCTGGTTTTGTTTTTAGACAGGGTGTTCAGGAAATTTTTGTGATGTTTGGCCAAAATAAGTTAGGGTTTTAAACTGGTTGGTTTGTTTTCAGGTATTTTTAGGTGCAAATTTGGTTGAGGGTGAGTTGTTTACGTTTCTTATTAATTATAGGAGTTTATTAAGGGTGGAGGATAACCATTGTTTTGAGCGATGTTTTTATAGTGTTTAATTCTTTTCTAAATTTTCTTTGGAAAGTGGAATGGAAAATGCGCGATGTATCAGTGATCTGTATGCTGACATTTTGTGGGTAATTGGATGTAAAGAATCATTAGGTATTGTAATATCAGTAAAAGTTGGTTTCTATAGATATCAGAATTTATGGTTCCATAGTTAGTTTTTGTTATTTTAAGATCTAAAAGTTAATGGAGTTTTTGTTGTTCTATTTCCAAAGTAAATTTAATCTTAGGGTGTATAGAGTTAATATAATTAAGAGTATTTTTAGCTCTATCTCGTTTCCTGAAAAGCCGACAAGTATGTCATCCACATATCGGTACCAAAATATAACATTATCTGAATGTTTGGGTTTATAAATGATTCTTCTAGTTTTGACATAAATATCTCCCCGCCATTAAAGGGCTTAAGGGGGAACCCATAGCTAGTCCGTCTGTTTGTTTATAAGTTTCCATTATATTTAAGATAATTTTTGTCCATACATAATTTCAAAGTTTTAAAATGTCACTCTTTAAGAGATGGGTTAATGTTTTTATTGTTTAGTTTTTCTGTTATAATTTTGATACAATCGTCTTTTGGTATATTTGAGAACATGTTAGTAACATCCAAAGGATGCTAAAATTGCGTTTTCTGGTAGACTGAGATTTTTTAGCTTTTGTCAGGTCTATTGAATTTTGAACTGAAAATTTGGGTTTAAAGTTTAAGACATCTTTTAAAATATAAAAATTATGTTGCAGCATTGTTTGGGTCCCATAATGTTTGAAAATTAAATCTAGATAATGCAGCAAACTAAGAGGGAGCTTATGTCTAACCGACAACTAAAATTATTAAACACAACCCTATTTAAACAAAATGTTGTTTTTCTTGAAAACGCTACACACACGAGGAATACATTTTTTTTAGCCAAGGGTTTAAGCTATTTAAAATTTATATTTTTATTCCTTTATTATACAAGGTGTAAAAATAATTGGTCCTATTGTGTAAGAGTTAGTCCGCCCCTGGCGAACTAAGAAAGGCAAATTTTTACAAGGATACCATTTTATGAAGTCCTAACTGGTATTTACCCTATTAAAAAAATATTTTATTATACCAAGTGATATAAAAGTTATTCAAGAAAAACCGATTTTCAGTGGCGTCCTTTAAGGGCACATATCTTTGTAAAGAGGAACTTTAGGAAAATATTTTATATAAATTGTCACATTATTTTCACGTGTTCTATATGAATCCGAGAGATTACCCACATATTCTTGCACAGCTTGTATAACAACCACAACTTGCTTTACAAAAAAAAATAACATTTCCTTACTGCTGCTGACAATTAACAAATAATGGATGACGATTTCAAATTATTTTCCGCTTTTATTAAAAACTATTTCTACAAAAACGTAAGATAAAATTTTGTATTTTTTCGTTGTTTAAACAAAAAATATAAGAAAAATGTGTAAATACATTTTCCTAGATAATTTTGTTAATTGCACCTCTATCTACGTACACACATTTCATGAAGGTGTTTATCCAACACTTAGATACATATAATATGTCCATTATTAATCAAATTTTGAGAGTATAAAGTATCCTATAAGTCACTAGCGATCAAAAGTGTGCTTTAGTTCACTAGTAACTTAAACAAAACAGTGGTTACAAACAAAATATGTAATAATCACAACTTGCTTTACTACAAAATTTCTTTCCTAGTGCTGACAATGACAAGTAACAAAATATGGGATAACGTTTTCAAATTATTTTCAGCGTTTATTGAAAACCCTTTCTACAAAAGTGTTGGATAAAATTTTGTATTCGATGCGTGGGTTATTACATATAAGTCACTTTAGACTTTAAACTTTTCTTTCTTGAGTTATATGTGATATAATTTACTAATCTAATAAATACCTATTATATGAAACTGGTTACATTAATTATTATTTAATCTACCTTATGAATGAAAAGAATAAAATACTTACTAGCCATCACTACAAGATTGGACACAACGCCGTTCTTGATATTCAGAATCAGTATCCACTTCACCAATAAAATCATTATCATATTGCAAATACCTAGAAAAAGATAACATATATGTATGAGTACATAAAGACTGTCCCAAAGATATTTAATACTTTTGGGACATCTTACTACAATTTTTCCCACGTGGAATTGCTGCGATCAATTTCTCGAAAAGTGGCGTTAAAAAAAAATTAACAATTTAATTACAGTATAAATTCAGTGGGGACATAAAACTAAAATACTTTGACAGTTCCAGAACTTCCGGTTACACCAGGAGGTAATGTCAAATTCCTTTATTTTAAATGGAACACCCTATATATTTTGTTTTTTTAGATTATGCTTAAAATTCTAAACATATTCTATTTAAAATGCCCTGTACTTAGTCCCACAGCTTTTGACTAATTTCATATATTATGTCAAAAATGACGTTTGCGAGACCATTACATAACAATAATTTTTTCTAAACAAAAGCCTTATCTAAAAACTAACTCCTTTTCTACTAGACTGAATTGATATTTTAATAATAAATAAATACAAGGTGGTAAATATAGTGGTTAAAAATTATATCGCTAAAAACCTTAAAAGTCAATTTTTTCAAATAGAAAACGTCAATCTTCTATTACCTTTTCCCATTTGGCATTACAAGTAAGGACAAAATTATGTAGGAATGTCTATTTCAAAAATTTATAGTTTTCGATTTATTAACAATGTAATATGTACCCATTCTTACAATGGATGGTATTTATTTGGTACGCAAAACAAAATTAAAAAGTACTAAAAAACCAAAAAAAATTAAACAAGTAAAAGATAATTAAAATCGACGTTTTGGTGGCAAATCTGCTACCGTTGTCAAGATAAATGGAATAAAAATAAAAAAAAATAAAAATGTACTATTAAAAGGTTTTAAAATTTAAATTTTTATCTTTTTTAAGATATTCTGAAATCTTTGACATTAAATGTGTAATATGTTTGTTGGTTATAGTGTCATAGTGACATAGATAACTGGTTGCTGGTGTATTGATTGTTTATTTTACAAAAAGGTGAATAGTTAGTTAATTTTTTAGTCTTCCTGAAGATACTTCAGTATCGAAAAAAAGCATCTTTGGATCGTTTTATAAAACTTTTCTATATACAACTTTTTTTCAAAACAAATATTTAAAAAACGGCAGCGAATCGCGTTTTTGGCGCAATTTAACGTGTACGTCATCCTCTTAAAGATTGTGCGAATATTAAATTTATGTCCCTATTCGTTGAATTTTATTTGATAGTCCGGGAATGTATGGTAAAAATAGATTTGTATAGGTCTATTTGATTTGTCTACAACTGGAGTTTCAAATTCAGATTTTTAGTACTTTTAATTTTATTTTGGCGTGTACCCAAATAAATACCATCCATTAAATGAATCTGCGAAACTACAGAACATATCTTCAATTCATTCTTACAATACTGTTAAGTACGGGTAAGTTTGGTGTAGTTAGCCCTGACACCGCATCTCGCCGTCGGGGCCAACTAGAAGCCAAACTAAAAGCCGTACTTAGTATTATAGACATTACAGAGCAAAGACACCTTCAATTTTGAGGGCGTCACATTTGAAAGTAACCTTAACTGGCATAAACACATTGTATCTATAGCCACGGCAGCTTTAAAAAAGCTTGGATTTCTCATTCGAGCCAAAAGTATTTTTCCCTTCTAATTTGTACACTTTATATGTGTCCCAAATCCGACCTCGCTTGGAATATTGTTCTCATATCTGGGGCATGGCGTCCCCCACAACCCTAAGCATTCTTGATTCTATTCAAAGAAGAGCTGTTTGTCTCATTAATGATCCTTCACTTACAGAAAGGCTTTCCTCTCTTGTCCATCGTCGGGCTGTGGGGGATCTATCGCTTTTTTATAGGTACTTTTATGGCTCCTGCTCTGAAGAATTGTCCAGTATAGTTCCTCCACTCACGGTTCCCAGCAGAGAAACTCGTGGTTCCGCGCGTATGCATCCCTATACGGTCCAACTGGACAGGCCCCGAACTTCCCACTTTGTTCGTCCTTTTATCCCTAGAGTTTCTAGAATGTAGAACCCTGCTGCCCGCGAAGGTCTTTCCTTCCCTCCAAATCTTTAAGTATATAAGTCCCGTGTCAACAAACTCCCTCTCACCTCGCTTAAGACACCCACGGTACGTTAGTATTTATGCTTTTAGTCTTCGTGGTTTGTCCAAAGATAAAAAAATAAAAGTCCTATAAAATGTTGTGATATATGCATTCTAAATAATGGGTACGAAAATGAATTTGACATTTGTGAAAATTAACAAGAGTAAAAATAATTTATTTTTATTTTGAACACCGCTGTTTAGTTTTCTTTTTATTATTATTATTTTGTTCTATTATTTATGAATGTTTCAAATAAAAAAAATCTTAGAAATAAAAATATTTGTTAAAATTTCTTTTAAGGCAACTATTTACAACTATAAATTTTGGAAATATCGGTGGTGTCTTAAATTAATTTGGAAACATGCCCTATATCAAACATAAAAAAAATTGTGAAAATTTATTTTCTCATTGAGAAGGACTTTTTACGAAAAGGCACATTTTTAATTATTAATTAAAAAGTTGTTCATTAGGTAAGAATACCTGAACATAAGCTGAATTTTAATTTTTTAAAAGATAAAAATTTGCATGCTACTTGTTCTAAAAAAAACATATAAAACAAATAACAGAGGGATAGTTCAAATCTGCGGTTAATATAGCGAATAATAAAGCAGAAACTACTGTAAAATATTTTTAATCAGTTTAATTATTTGCTTCATTAATGTATTAGTCATTCTCAAAGGAATTAAAAATTATCGTTAATAGCTTTTTCAGTGACTTCACCCATTTGCCATATAGCAATAAATATAATTATTTTTTATCATTATACATGGTATGCTTCCTTTACTTGGTAGAAAGCAATAAAAATGTTAAGAAATACATTTTTACCTATGCAATAAATTTTAACGTTTTAGTGTAAAGGATGATTTATTTTCGGTAGTTTTGCAAGGTATCTCAAAAACCGTAAGGAATATGAAAACTTTGATATTAGATTCTTGATTTTTTTTTAAAGAAAACAACTCTTGTCAAAGCAGTTCATGGGTAGTGTGATCCATCTTGGAGCTACAGGGTGATTTTCAGATATTGCCCATTTTACAACCTTCCTTAACCCGTTTGCTATTAAAGTTACAAAAAAAAAACTTTGAAGAGGTCAAGGTTGTGTAGTTTTTTTTAAGTAAAATATTGTAGTAAAAGTAATTGCTTTTTATATTGTGCTGTATTTAAGAAAATTACCCAACTTATGTTTTTTCTTATGTTACACCCTGTATATTTTTGTTCACATTTATTAAGTTCTCTTTGGGCTTTTAAAAAATATGTATAGTATGCATTTTTTATTTTATTTATGTATTTAATATCTTTTTTTGGTTTAACTACCGCAACATATGATTTTATTGATAATTAAACTTTATATTTTTAACTAGTTTAAATTACCTTACTTAAGCTTAAAAAATATATTTGGAGTTTTTTTTTAATGATTCGACAACTTAAATTAATCTTACAATAAATAGCATGACAATTATAGACAAGTTTTAAAAATATAACTTTAATATAGAAAAGCACCATTACAGAAAAAAAGTAAATAAATGGAAATTAAATACATAGATACATACATACTATAAAACACTTCAATTTGAACATACATTTTAACTTTTATTTTTATTAGTTTAAACAAGATTTATTTAAATTTTAATGTTCTTTAATATGAATTTATTTTACTTCCACTTGGTAAATATAACATTTTTTTGTAACAGTGCATAATGCAGTCATATTTTTAGAAGTAAGTTAATTAAAATAAATTTAAAATAAAACAATGATTTTAATTTAATTTTTATTGCGGTAGCTAAAAAAAAATGGTTATTGAAAAATAATATTTTTATCATTTTTTCTTATGATCTATAAGAAAAAGCCAAATTTAAGAAAAATGCGAATTTTTGGTTAAATTTAAAATAAAAAATGGCACAATTATACATATTTTGGAAAGCTCAGGGAGAGTCTAATAAATATAAATAAAAATATTATATTAATATTCCATTAAAAAAATATAGGTTGTGTATTTTTCTAAAAAAACTGCATAACATAGAAAACAACTAATTACACCACAATCTCCTACGAAAAAAAACTACACAATAAACATATCTAAACATTTTTCATAGCTTTAATAGGATTTAGATAAAAAAAAGTTTTAAAAATGGGCAAAATCTTAAAACCACCTTGTAGCTTCGAGATGGATCGCAATAGCCATGAACTGTTTTCAATATAGTTGTTTTCTCAAAAAAGAGATCGGGAGTCCTATACTAGATTTTTAATATTCCTTACGGTTTTCGAGATACCCCGTAAAACCATCGAAAATAAAACATCCTGTACAGCCAGACACCATAAAATGTGGCCTTAAAAAGTAGTGCTTACGGATAATGCGTCCAATTCTTTCCAGAACATGAAATGCCCGCCCATTGATAGTTTCCTTGTCCACAAATGTTTCCACATTTATCATATCCAACCAACAACCTTTTAATATCCGAGTAGACGAAAGTGTAAATCATAAAAGGCAGCTAGAAATAAAGATATGTATTAAATTAAAGGAGGTGGGTAAAGATCAGCCCTTTTTCGCACATCACAATCACATAAATTAAAAGTTGTTATCAAAATTAATTTATTATTTCTATATGAAGTTTAGGTATTTGTCGATACATTTTTCCAGAAGAAGTATAAAAAAATAAATAGCAAGTCACATAAAATGGCTATGAAACTTGGTATATTTTGAAATTTTATTATTTTAAGCGATTTTTCTAATTTTCTTCTAAAAAAATCTGTCAAGGACTCGCGCACCAAAATTCTCCTTAAAGTCAAAGCACAGTAGGCGCTTAAGTGTCGGGACGCTCACGGTTCGGTCAAATATTTTACATGCAATGAAATTTTAATGAATGACCTTAAATGACAATTAAATAGTATGTAAAATATTTGACTGAACCGCCTACCGAGACCTGTGCGCCTAGTGTGCTTTGACCTTAAGTCTTTCGAACATTACAGTGAATAGGCTTTTAAGGCAGCATTCATTTGTTTTGGTGCGTCGAGTGCATAACAGATTTTTTAGTAGAAAATTTGAAAAATTACTTAAAATTAAAAAAAACAAATAAACCAAGTTTGATGGCCTTTTTATATGACTTACTATTTAATTTTATTTTTATACTTCTTCTGAAAAAATGAAAAGGCCAATACTTAACTTCTTATAGATAAAATAAATTAATTTTAATATGAACTTTTAATTTTCGGGACTATGACGATCGAAAAAGCGCTAAAGTTTATTCTTTGTTTCAGAGGAGGTAAATGTTTCGTCATACTTTGTTGTTCTCACTTTATACCGTCTAAACCAAGAGAAACAAAAAATTACGCCACTGACGTAGTCCAAGAGAAATTGTTAGTAATAAATCAAATGTCAACAACTGTCATAATTAGTTTTCAATATTTTAGGCATTCCAAACACTTTTATTAACTTTTAATGTAAAAGTTGAGTAAATATGAAAATATAGGTGATAGCTACCTATGTTTCGAACTAACCGACTATCCAGACCTATTTTGCTGTACTGTGAACTTGTAAACGCAAATGATTCGTGAAGCGCAAGTTGTTTGTTAAAAACAAAAAATAAATTAAATAAAGTAGTTAAAAAAATATTCTAACGTCTAAATTAAAAAGTGAAGATTTTTTTTGGTTTAATATATGTCACAATACACGACTTGCCCTAATCTGGATCTGGGTGAAGTCGGGAAATGTGACGAAACATTTACCTCACCTGAAACAAAGTATATCCACCTTCTTTTCTACAATTTAGGTTTGTTTTTTAAAGAATTTAATACGTGTAGCTTCTTTAAGGTAATAACTTTTTTCAGTATTCTACTTGTTTTAACTTCTTCGTATTCGTAAAAAGTAAAAAAAAACCTTCGTTTTAATGTCTCCTCTAAACAAATTAACAGTTTATATGTATATTGTTATTTTGTTATAAACAAAAATAAATAAAACTTGTTTTACAGTTTTGTACTTACAAATACGAGTATAAATACGCCAAGAATAATAAGCCATTTTACATTTGTAGGTCTTCGGTTCTCCGGCCTGTCTGGAATTTCTATATTGTCTAATGGAACATTCGTTGGAAGCTTTTTAAAAGTTATCAGCTAAAAAAAATTATTTTTAAGAAGATATTTTAGTGTCAAAATTTCAAAAAGTTTAAATCAGGTAAGGGGTCATACAATACATTATTTTTCAATCCTGAGTGTCTAGATGCCATAATAGTATATTAAATAGTTTATTATAGGACGAGCCCGGCGTAAAAGCCGGGGTTAGGAGCCAGGTCAGGATATATTTTTTAACAGTCTTAGAAAAAAAGTAAATTCTGGACCTAGTAGTTACGGAAATATAGACAGATCTATTTTTCCGTGGCTCTGTGGTCCAAAATTTACAATTTTTTCGCATTAATAGCACTTAACTCAAAATTTTAAAATACCTATTTAGAGGTAGATGAAATGTATCAAATTTGTAGTTTCATTCAAATTACTAAAAATATACCGGGAGTCTCATTTAAAATAAGTTAAGTTAGTTAAGGATCGATTTCGGCTAAACCGAAAGTGACAGAAAAAAACTGATTCCATGAAACAATGCACATTCATATCATATACGTACATACCGAATTTGTGTTTAATTTTTTTATAAAAAACTAGCCGACCCGTGCCCAATTCATTGGGCTTCAATTATATTTTTCTCTAAACTTATCTGAACAATCATAATAAAATAGAGCCTATAGCACTCCTGAATAGTGTAGCTTTCTGATTGTGAAATAGTTTTTATGATCGGTTCAGTATTTCCGAAAATAAGCCCCTACAAACAAAAAAGTTACAAACTTTACCTTTACCTTGCAAGCAGGATATTAGTATAGATTTATCGGAGTGCGCCACCGGCTAGGGATTCCTGGTATTTATGACGAATTTTCTCAAAAAACGACTGTACCAATTTAAACAAAAAAAGTTTACCACAATGTTCACGAAACCCGCCTAGTCCAATACTCGAAACATGTGTTTGACCTAGAGTTTGACCCTTATAGTTTCATGACTGTAACCCTTTCACCAAGTCTTATTGATGTATTGAAGTGAAAACATCGAAAAAATGTCAATCGGGTAAGGTGATGACTTTTTAGCTCTTAAAATAATAAATATAAGTAATAACTGTAAAAAGTTTTTTTTATTAGTCTTTTAAAAAGTTGGTTTAGAAGATAAAACTATTGTAATAAAATATGGGACAGAGCGGGAATTCAACATATTAAAGTGATAAAAGGATTAGAAAAGAATTTAAAATTTAATTGTACAAGAATTGTAGAGATCTATTCAATAGTAAAAATGCTACGGCGTTATCAGTTCTGTCTCGCTTTCTATTATTCCCCTTTTTATTGCTCGCACACTATTTAAACGCCGCGTTTAGACAGCAATAGTTGATTGCCGTTCTTATTTTTATTACGCTTGTTGCATTTTTACTACTGAATAGATCTTTACATATAATAACTTGTTTAGCTGTATGTGTGTTTGCATTAATTAATTAATACTATTCTTTTATACTTAGTTATAAAAAAAAGCAAAAAAGTTTTTCAACGGTGTATGTACATAAACCTCGACGTAAACAATCAATATTGTGGCTTGCATTGCAATTCTAAAACACATACCTACATGAATATGTGGGAAATTGTGTGAATGTGACCCACATGTAAAAAAACTTTCTGTTATTACAAAATTATTAATTATAACATTTAATTATCTTACCTCTTGGGGCTGTAACTGACTGCTCGATACGCCCATATTAGCACACAGTGTCAGCAACTGTGTACCTACAAATAAAAATAACTCATTTAAGATAAAAATTCAAGTTCAAAAGTGTTTATACCAGAGGTTTTTACCAACTTTATCTGGCAAATATGTACATATTATGTGAATATGATATTTAAATTTACGGCTTGATACCCGATTTTAACGCAGTTATTTAACAGTTAAACAAAACACTTTTATCTTTGACCTAAAAAAATAACTGATTTTTTTTTAATTTTTAAAAACCTTTGTAAAAACGGAACAAACAAAAGTTTAGTTTTTTTTTGTAAAAAAACACAACTACATTAAAATGCTAGAAAGGTAAATCAAACCGGGTTATTTTCCAATTTTATTTCACAGTGTCGAATGCGTGATCGAAGCAATGTCGCTTAAAAATCCGGTTTTTATGCGATATATATGGGTCTCAAAAGCGACACGGGGTATTCGAGATTCGAGAGTCTACGGCCTGTGTTATTATATGGTAACGATAGATTTATCCTAGATATTTGGGTTTGTTTGTGTTAAAAGCCGTCAAAATGCCTTAAGTTTATTAAACTTGTAGGTTTATATTGAGAGTTTAAAAAAATCTACAGAGAAATAGACAATATTCAAAGTGGTAACGCTAATAATATTATTTTATGTTCTCAAGTTCGGATGCAAATTATTTCTCCTTACATGATAGAGGTGTGACTGCGATCGCAGTCGCTGCTACCAATCACCGGTTATTAACAAATCATTTTGGTAGCTGCTAATTGCGCCTGGCGATAGCAGTGAGAAAAATCACTCTTTAAAATTTGCAGTTCGCAGATGGTGGCGCTGCCAGAACCACAACATTAAACGGCAACTGCGATCGCTGGACGGTGATTGTGATTGCGATTCAGTGATTCTAACCTCTTTTGTTTGTGTTTATGGTGATTATGCTCCAACGTTGGATCAAACGTTGGATCAAACCTTGGATCAAACGTTGGGCACAATAAACTTGGCATATGTGTTCTTCCATACGATGCTACAAAGCTTGAGGTGACAAACGCAACAAATATTGCTTCCAACATTTTGTTCGTATTCCAGTGTCGTGTGTGTTGTGTATACCGAAATGGACGACCAAGTAGCTGCTATTGCTGCTGGAATTGTGGTTACATGTTGTGGTATGTTAGTGGAAAAGAAGAAGAGACCTAGAAGAAGGAGGTGGTGGATGGTTTCCCTCAATAAAAGTAGAGAAAAGTAAGTATAGGAGGTAAAGTCTCAAGAAATATAAAATTCTGCTTGTTTTCGTCTGTAGTGGGCTTAGGTATACAGGCGGTGTTCCTTAATGATGTGCTAAAATTAAATTCTTTCAGTGACTTGGTAAAAAGTTCATGCTTATATTATGCACTTTTACCTTAAAATTACTCAAAGAATCGCTCTCTTAATTATTAGCACATCATTAAAGAACACCGTGTATAGGTAGGTATTTTAATTCTTACCATTTCACATTTCATTTTTTTAATAGTAATAACGTACTTATTTTCTAAACCGATTTTGATGAAATTTCTTGATATTATGTATTTTAGGATAATAAATAGAAATAAGCTTAAAGAAATACTATTTTCTATTATTTAATTTGTACTGCGATTGTAGTGGGATTTCAGATATCCTGCATTTTTGTACAGTGTTTATTTTCTTTTCATATTTGTACTCATCCTTTGATTAAAATACCATAATATGCCTATTTTAGTTACAATGGTTCAAACATGCTAACTGATTTGAGAAGGGAGCCCTCCGGAAAATTTGAAAACTTTTGTCGAATGTCTGCAGAAGATTTTGAACAAATTTTAACTAAAATCGGGCCACGAATTATGAAGCAAGACACAAATATGCGGAAAGCCATCCCTATTCAAGAACGTCTAGCGATCACTCTTCGGTTTTTAGCGACTGGAGACAGCTATACCAGCCTTGGTTATCTTTTTAAAGTGTCAAACCAGGTGATCAGCATTATTGTGCCAGAAGTATGTAATGCTATTAATGAAGCACTCAAAGATGAAATAAAAGTAAGTAATTCTTATATTTTAATTATAACATATTTTATGTTAACATAATATAAAAAATTATCAGATAGTAACGAACTAAGAAATAACTAACAAGAAACAAAACAACAAAATCCTTAAGTAATTCATTAAAAAAGTATTAGGTATTCTAAAAAAATAAGAATATATAAAAAATAGGACAGTTTATCATATTTCTGTAAAATGAGAAAAGAAATTGGCTACTTGTGTTTCTGTTTTCTTTTGTATATTGGGCTGTTGGGTGTAAGGTGAAGTAGGAGATGGTGGTAGCTGGGTGATTGTTGAATGAGAAGATAGAGGAATCGTTGATATATTATCATTAAGAACTTGATTTTGATGGCTGAAAGGTGGACTAGGAGATGGTGGCTGGGTGAGTGGTGAGGAGGAAGATGACGCAATCGGTGATCTAGTCGTAGAAGATTGATACTGTTGGCTGTAAGGCGGACTTGGAGATGGTGGCTGGATTTGCTGGGTAAGTGTTGAATGGAAAGATTGAGGTGTCCTTGATGAATCATAAGCTTAATATTGATGGCTGGAAAGTGGACTACTAGGAGATGGTGGTTGGGTAAGTGCTGAGTGGGAAGATGAAGCGATCGATGATGAGTGATACTGCTGACTGTAAGACGGACCAGGAAATGGTTGGATGGTTATTGAATGAGGACATGAACTAGCAGATGAGTTATTAGACCTAAGTGCTAAGACCTTTTCATTATACTCTGCCTTAAATACTAAGTTGTCAATTTGATTTTGTAAAATTAGCCTTGTTCCAATTGATAGTTTTCTCAACTTCTCTGCTAATAATTGACCGTAAAGACCTGCTGCATCTTGTGATTGTACTGGTTTGTTACTTAAATTCTGAAGTGCCATGCTCGCTGTTTTTAAATGATTTGTTACTTCTGCATTACTACTCATTGGCCGTTTCCTTTTTCCTGTTGTTTCAGGTTTCTGAAACTGATATTCTGGGTCGCTTTGAGTTTCCGTTGTGACTGTACTGTGACCCCTCTCACTCAATTTCTGTGGCTCAATTATTTCCCCTGTCCCTTGATCGTCACTCTCAAGTTTAGCTTCAGTCACCTGATCCTAAAAAATGATCACTATTAGAACAAAATATACATTCATAAAAAATCAGAAATACTTAAATTTGGACACTGCAATTCGGTACAGACTGTATAGTGTATATTTAAGCGGATAGTTGCGGTCCAGGCTTACTCGCGATCGTGACGTCACCAGGTGAGGGGTGAAGAGAGGTTCCCCACCAGTGTAAAATTTCGCGATCAACGCTTCCTGAAAAGTCTGAAACTTGTGCCCCCACCAATTTATGCTCTGTAATTTTTAAACCGAAATTTTGCTTGCAGAGGTTATTTTGGCCCTGTTTTTTCATACCAAACTAAAACATTTTCAAATCGTTTGGTTTGAATGATAAAGCTTAAAGCTAAGGTTGTCTAATGGTACTTTTTTCAATTTTTGTTTTAAATCCTACATATAGGCCACTAAAAATAGTCAAAATTGACCACTTTGCTCATCTCCGAATTTAACAATTTTACTTTTTTTAAATAAGAGCCTTGGGTCTATAGGACAGTTTAAATTAAAAAAAGTTGCGAATAAAGGCCTTTTTCACAAAAAAATAAGGAAGAAAAGTCCATTTTCGGCCATATTTTGACGTAAATATACAGGTTAAAATGCGATGTTGCCAAACTTACCTGATTATACTAAAAGTCAAATACCACAGTTTTATAGGTTTAAATAATATAGTTTTATTTAAATAAATAAAAGTTTTTAACACAACAACAACAACAAAACAAAGTAACAAAAAACAAATGAAACTATTTAAAAGGGATATCTGTAACTTATCTGGGTTAAAAGGTTTTGAAACCTCTGAGTTGGTGTTGCTCCATAAATATTCCACCACATAAATTGGTCAATATACTCAAATACATATGGAGATTGCATCACACCAAGCCTTCTCAAAATTGTTTTAATGTCGACCAATGTCCCTCGATGTGGTTGGTGCAAACTCCTGTATTCGGGTCCACAAAATTTCGAGAATGATTCACAGTTCTGTGAATATATGGTGAAACACCTCCTAGACCTGCCAATCCAGAGTAGCCACGCCAACAATCGGTCCATATTTCGCTCCCTGGTAGAACACATTTACTTATAATGTCTTGAAGTGTTTCAGCAGACCTATTGGGTATATTTACAATATAACCTCTTTGTGCTGTTACATCGTATAGACCTAAAATCCATCTTTCTGGAACTACACGGCCTACGTTGTATTTCCTTTTTGTAATAACAGATTCATCGATCTGGATTACATGACCAACACCACCTAAAAACAAAGACAGTATAAATTAAAATATAAAGTAAAGTAACTAACAAACCGAAACTAACCCAAACCATCCAAAACTAACCCAAACTAATCATACCTTACCCAAACTAACCATACCTTACCACAAACTAACCATACCTTACCCAAACTAATCATACCTTACCCAAACTAACCATACGTTACCCAAACTAACCCAAACTAACCATACCTTACCCAAACTAACCATACTTTACCCAAATTAACCGATGCTCTAAAATTTTATTCTACAGATATGGGGAAAATAAACTATAAAACAAAATATACTTACCAAATAAAAATAAATCGTCTCTTCTTAGCAATTGCCAAGAACAAATGTCTCTAAAATACCGGTACTGTTGTATAACATTTTTTTGAACAACCCGTTGAGTTTGCCGCGCACCCAGAACGAATCTCGCACACCCATTCCCACATCAAGTAAATGATGGTACGGACCGGTAAATGGGCTTTTTCAAAAACGACCCTTTTAGTATGGTATACATTGCGTGGCACGATGGGCATCGGAATATGCAGCCCAAAGTTGCGCCATTTCTTCTCTGTATTCTGCATGGTCTACGACAGTTTCTACTCGCACATTGATAGGTTCTTCGAATTAAGCGACAATCTTGTAGACACCCTACCAATACTTCATCTTCAACAGACAATAGTCTCATCAAATCAAATACATTTGATACAGCATCCATAGTTTTAACTATGTCACAGTTTTCACACAGAAACACGCAAAAGTATACCAGAATGACGCAAAAATAACGACCGACTAAACGCATATCAGGGAAAAACCACAGCCTAACCTACATTTTCTGAAGCCTTTCGAAAAACCCTTCTGACAGTTTTTCGGTAATTCAAAAACCCGTAATAAAAATGTTATAAAACTGGCAACATCGCACTTCCATTATTTTATGAAAAGTGTTTTGTATGTTCGGTTGCCTAACATAAACTCTAAAATTGACATTAACCTCAAAATTTCTTGCCATTTAAAACAATGTAAAAATTTGTAAATAAATAAAATAGTTAAACACAGGAAAAAACAACTTAGTCGCATTCTTTTCACGTAAAGTTGATCAGTAACCAAAAATATCGCAAATTAACCAAGGAAAAACGTGAAATGGGTAGATGAGGCCTTATAAAAAATATAAAAAAGACAAAAATGAAAAAAGTACCATTAGACAACCCTAGATTTAAGGTTTATCTTTAAAATAAGATCAAAAAATTTAAAAAATGTTTTGATTTGATATAAAAAAACAGGGCCAAAATAACGTCTGCAAGCGTACCAATTTTCATGCGCAACTATACTCTTAAAATGATTGCACGTTACATAAAATGTAGACTTTACTGCCGTAAGAAAAAACTCAGTAAAAGATCTATACATAGAATAATAATAATTTTGTTTTAAATACGTTTACTCATTAACATATCTATTTTTTTATTACAAATGTTTGTTTTTCAGCTCCCAAAATCAGAACAGGAATGGATGGAAGTTGCAAATGGATTTGATCACCAGTGGAATTTCCCACATTGTGTGGGTGCTATAGACAGGAAACACGTTATACTGCAAGCTCCATTTAATAGCGAATCAGAATATTTTAACTATGAAAAGTCCTTTAGTATAATACTTTTGGCTTTAGTGGATTCGGACTATTGCTTTACGTTTGTCGACATTGGCGCACAAGGAAGAATGAATGATGCAGGCGTTTTCGCGAATACGAGGCTCTATCAAAAAATTATTCGGGGTGAACTTTTACTACCACCAATGGAACCTTTATTAGGACGTCAAAAACCAGTACCCTATGTTTTTGTAGGAGATGACGCGTTTCCCATACGCAGTAATCTTTTAAAGCCATACTCTGGAACTTATGCCAAAAATAGTATGGAAAGAATTTTCAACTATCGACTTAGCCGTGCGCGTAGGATCGTCGAAAATGTGTTTGGAATATTAGCATCAGTGTTTCGATTGCTTAGAGCTCCTATGGTGCTAGAACCTGAAAAAGCTGCGTTAATCTGCATGACATGCTGTTTACTGCATAATTTTTTACGGAAAAGTAAGACATCTAAAAACATATATACACCAAGTGGCACTTTTGATGCCGAAGTGAATGGACAAGTAACAGATGGAGCATGGCGTAGAGATAATAACATGAATTCATTAAGATCACTGTCTAAAACGGCAAGAAAACCATCACAAGAAGCAAAAGACATTCAGAAAGAATTTGCTGAATATTTCATTTCCACTGGTGTGGTTGAATGGCAAAATTATATAAATTAAGTATGTACCTATTATATTTTTATTGATAATATAAACTTACCTCTGAACATAGAGACGATTTTTTCTCTCTTGTGGCTCTTATGAACCTGTCAATTGCATTGTAGGCAAACCATGAAGGTTTGTAGATATCGTCACTGCCTGATCCTGTTGTGGTCGAATCAACTACTTTCTTTCTCAAAGTTCTGTAGGTTGATAAAATGGACTCTTTTTTTTCTTCAGTTCGTTCACGGAAAAGTCGACAGACATCTCCCTTGAGATATCAACCCAAGCATCTTGTAACGCATTTCGGTTTTTGTGGCCTTTATGTTGGGGATTCCATAAAATTGGATATTTCTCATACAATTGAATGAATTCGATAATAAGTTCATTACTCCATTCCATTGTTGGTCTGAAAAATTAATATAAGATATAGGATATGTCACAAATAATGTAGAAAACTTATAGGTCAAGTCTAAGCATCTCTACCCAAATCTATAACTTTCTATAAGTATATAGTCTATAGCGGGTGTCCCTAGCAGGTGGCTCACCCCTATAATTTTTTTATTTTTTGAGATAAAATATTGAAATTTGGTATGTGGGTTTGTGACATAAATATGCATTGATTGACGTATTCAATTGTTTCCTGTCACGTCCGGTTTTACCGGAAATGACCTTAACTTTGTTATTTTAAATGAGACACGCGATATATTTTTGCTTATTTGAATAGAAAACGACGTTCTGAGTACAATGACACCTCATTTGCAACTTTTTGACACCTAACCTCGAAATAATTAAAATTTTTAATTCAGAGTGTCCGCGAATACGATAAAACGGTAAATTTTAGACCAAGTAGTCAGGGAAAAATAGATGTGATCGTCTTCTGTTTTTTATAACCTCTACAGACTCGTTTAAAGTGTGCGAAATCGTATTTATGGTCATAAGTCAAATTTTTCAAATGGAACAAGGATGGCTCACTAGCCTAACTGAAAAAGTATTTTTACCTTCACTTTGGTA
Source organism: Listronotus bonariensis (assembly GCA_014170235.1). Classification (NCBI taxonomy): domain Eukaryota; kingdom Metazoa; phylum Arthropoda; class Insecta; order Coleoptera; family Curculionidae; genus Listronotus; species Listronotus bonariensis. The sequence continues at coordinate 1,806 of JACEGR010004809.1, read as the reverse complement.
CCACTCAATCGATATTTTAATTAATAATATTTTTAGAAATCCCAATTTAATTAATTAATTATTTTTACCTTTACACATAGCGAGCGTAGCGAGCACCGTTGATGGAAAACTTAGCTTCGGAAAAACAAATCACCGTGGCAACAGTCATTTGTTTCCGGAAGCCTCCATCAACGGTGCCCGCCTACTCGCTATGTGTAAAGGTAAAATAATTAATTGAGTAAATTGGATTTCTAAAAATATTATTAACTAAAACATCGATTGTGTAGTATTCAAAGTGCAGGTAAAAAATACTCTTTTCAGTTAGACTAGTTAAAATTATTTCCGAGGTTAGGTGTCAAAAGTTACAAATGAGGTGTCATTATACCCAGAATGTCGTTTTCTATTCAAATAAGCAAAAATATCCGGTTAAACCGGAAGTGACACGAAACAACTGAATACGTCAATTAATGCATATTTATGTCATATACCCACATAGCAAATTTCATTATTTTATCACCAAAAATAAAAACATTATAGGGGTGAGCCACCTGCTAGGGACACCCGGTATACTTATAGAACGTTATAGCATAGCTGACTTCGACCGTGTCCAACATAGTAGGCCTACGTTTTCTTTGAGACAACATTTTTAAAATAAGTATGCAACATTTCAGCTCAATCAAGCAAGAATTGGCCCATATCCATACATACCTGCACACTAAACACGGCACGTTAAATAAAAGGTTGTAGAATTATAAATGTTACTGTATAAACATCTATACAGTTTCTCACGCCACTGACAAAACAAAAGCATGATAAAAGATTCGCGCGTCGTATGGGACTGTCACGAACGTTGGTTCCAACCCTGGACGCACCTTTGACGCGGGTCAGATTTACCGACAAGAGCCCGAACTTGCCATGCGGCCAACGTTGGACACATGCAATTCGCCAGCGTACGCCCACACGATGTGGCAAGTGCCCCATGTGTCCAACGTTGGAAGGCATTCTGCCACATTCGCGAATGGGTTGCCTAAAAATATGATCAAAGCTATAAATGTTTATAAAAATACAAGACATTTGATATACTTCGTGAAATGTCCGTTTTTTTTATATACATTTACTTATATGCTAATGCAAATCAATAATTAAATTATATGTATATTAAATGACAGAATGTATTTTAAAATTATATATTTTTTCTTCATTCAATTTTAACAAGGTTAACTATGACTTTATTTATAAAAATTTAGCATGTTCCCGTAGAGAGTGATAATATCACAGTTTTCAGTAGCAGCTACTTTTAGATAGCAGTAGCAGCGATCACCGATATTAAAAATCACTGTTAAGCCCACCGCCAGCATGAAAGTATCAAAACTAAGAAAATATTCCCATTAAATAGGTATAGGAACTGCAGCAGGAGCGCAGCTACCGCCGCAGTCGCCGTATCAATACAGTACGGGGCCCTTCGGGGTACAGGGGCCCCTCACCCTGACTTCATTATTAAAAATTATTGATCTTGTTTTCTAAAGCCTACAGCGAATAAATAACGACTTACAGACAGCTAGTATTTTATTAAGTAATCCTTTGAATAGACTGAGCGAAATAAGAGAATCAAATGCATTTAATGATTTGCTAAATAAGTCCGGAGTTAAAGCAAAAAGTAGAGGGTAACAACTGTTTTTAAAAATTAAAGGCCAAAAGATGACAATATGATTTTTTGATGAGTTATCACAAGATAAGATTGCAGACTCGGAATCATATAAATGTCAAAGTCAACGTATACTTTTTCTGTTAAGATATAATAATTTCTTAAACTAAACAAAGATATTA
>JACEGR010004808.1:0-82018 GCA_014170235.1 Listronotus bonariensis | reverse complement strand
TAGTTTAGATAAGGCCATGTTTCCACGGGCCACTTTTTGAAGTTGATATGGGTCACAAAAAGTGGTTAGATAGTTGCCGATAACCGACCACAAAAAGTGGTTCGTCCACTAAATGTTTATGACACTAAAAAATGTGAATTTACAAAAACTTATTGTATAAAAAAACCTTAAACCAATAACCACATTTTCAAGAAAGGTAAGTATTCTGCAACCTAATTAGATTTGATCATAATTCCTTAAAAACAAGATAACTTACCTACAAGAATATCCGTGAATGTTTTCTTTTTCCGCCTCTTTTTCTGAGTTTTATTTACACTTGGATTTGTGACTGATGATTGTTTTCGGAGTTGTACTAGATATAAAAATAAAATAATTAATTTATATAGTAGAAATTTTACCCCAGCGTAATAAACAAATGAGAATCGAGATTTCTAGTTACCAAACGTAGGTGCATTAGAATTCAGAGAACTGATATTTTATAACCCAAAATACTTTAAAATTGACATTTTTGTAACCTAGAATTTCTTTAAATTACATTTTTGTACATACATGGTTTATTTTCATGTTAAAACTAAGTATACTCGAATATTGTAATCCTTTCAACTCTTTGGTTTTGTGATATGATTTGTTTTTACAAAGAGGGAAAACAATAAATAAATAGGCGTTTTATATAATTTATTATTATTACAGCTAAATGAAATAAAATACATAATTGATAGTTTATATTTTTAGTCAACAGATGCAAAATTATAATTAATAGTCTTTAATAGTTTTCGCTTGCTTAATGCATTAAAAAATTGGGTAAAGTTGAAAAAAGAAAAAAGTTTTTACTGGGGTAATATTTCTACTATAGTAGAAATAATTTTGGTAATTATTTAGTATATGGTGCTGCTATTTTAACGATTTTTTAAAATATTTTGACGTACATGTTATCTACTAGTTGTCCTTAATAATAATATGAAGGGAGTTATGATTTTTTTTTATAATAAATTTTATTTTTTTTTTTGGCATTTGTCCACTTTTATTATTGACAATTGGTAATGTTGTATAAATGTTTAATAATAAAAGAGGGATTAAAAATGGTGGTCAGGTTAGTTCTTGTTAAGCCAGCTTTCCATGAGAGCGGTGGATAATTCAGCGTTGTGATTGGCGGGAAAAGCATTATAAATAATTTGCACTAACCAATCACAACGCTGAATTTATCATCCGCGAGCAGAAAACCGCTCTCATGGACAGCCGGCTTTAGTCAATTTTTTTTTATCCTTTAATTACACCAGAGACTAATACACACTTTATGAATCCAGTTTGTGTAAATTATTTCTTTTATTCACTCATAAATAGAATCAGACCCTTCCGATGTTGCCAAATGCTTTCCATATTTAGCATGGTAAAACTAATGTTTACTAGTCGTTTTTTTCTTACTTTTAGGTTATGAATTAACCATTTTATATTTATTATATTTTTTAACTTTATTCTCAAAAATATGTGGAAAAATATAATTTTTACTTAATTTTACATGTGATGTTCAGTTTCAATAACTCGTTTTACCAATTTTATCCCGCCCAGCACCCCTTTTCACTCCCCGGTCCCTTAAGTTTGTTTACAGATATTTTTTTAAAACGGAATATTTTGGATGTGCGCCATTTATGTTTTAATTAAAAGAGTGTCTAAAATATGTAAGTATCAATAGCCTAGTTTACACCGGGAGAACCAAATTTTTAGTTCGAGGTCTAAATGACGTCACGCGTACTTTATTCACGGTGTAAACACTTGAGTATTAAAATTTGCTACTCCAATTCAGTCCTTCTCAAATGGGGGTGACCAAATATGATTTTCCTTGGTGTAAACACGTCGGACTTTTTTAGTGGACCAAAATGACAGCCTTGATCTTTGACAGTGCGCATTTCGATGAAAAAGACGTTGAATTTCGGTCTTAACCTAATAATGGTGTTAACCAAACTGTTTGCGTATTCTTTTTCATATGGAATTTAAAAGCGATACAGTTTTAAAAGATAAAAAACGAGGTTAGGTTCTGGTCATATGCTCAGCTGTCATTTTGGTACTAGGATTAAACGTGAATTAAAGTGATCCATAAACTAAGTTGGTGTAAACACTAGTGAACTAACAAAAATAAGTCCTAGGTTTGGTCCACGGATCTAATTGGTCCTCGCGGTGTAAACTAGGCTAATGATTTTTAAAAAACCCCGTAGATGGAAGGTTGAAAAACCCTTAAAATAGCAGAAAACCGTTTATTAAACTGCATAATTTCGATTGACTACCTATTATTTTAACATGCTGTTTATTTTCGATTACAATCGTTACTAAATACGGATATTTTAACCTCACACTGTTTAACAGAAAAGGTAAATTAAACTCAGCTTAAGGACCCATGTAATACCCAGAGAAGCTAAAATGTTATAATATGTAAGCGCTTTAAATGTTTAAAATTTACTTACATCGAGAATTAACATTTAAATGTTTACATAATAGGCACGTTTTTTCAGTCACACTTAATTGATTATTTTCACTTAAACTACGTAATGACAATGGCAAAGATCTTTGGAAATGTGTTGCACTTAATTTAAGTATTTGAAGCATTATATTACTTTTCTTGAAATCACGTTTAAATACATATTTTTAGAAAAAAAATTAAACAGTTTCCAAAAATCTCAATTCTCCAGTTTGACGCAAGTTTGACGTTTAACTTGCTTAGTTTGTCATCTGTCATAAACAAATTGAGTGTGTTTAAAAATGTATCTAAATATCCGTTGTGTTCCGCCCCAGAGTACTGGGGTTCCGCCACGGACTTGATTTTGGGTAAACGCAAAAAAATATAAGTGTAAAACTAAGCCACAGCAATCATGAACTAGGCTTTAATCGATAATCCAGATTTTCTATTGAATATCACACATCACGGAACAAGAAAGTTGAACATCTAGTTACTTTTACGCACACACCAGTTATTGAACGCAGCAGTAGTTTGGCACTTTCTGGTAGTGCCATCTTTCAAAGAAGGTCAGACTTTAAATGTAGAATTACAAACAACACACAGAGTTCTATACTGTAAGCAGTGGTACAAGGGGGTTAATTTTAATTTTAGACAAAGTACAAATTTGAAAAATAAACTAAACAGGCAGAATGCACATAGCAGAATGCAGACAGAGCACGCAGAGTAGTAAAAGATTTGCCAGTTGTGCCGTGCCAGTTGCTGGGTACTTTCCAGTGTAGTGATAGCGCCTATATAAAAATTGTTTCTCTAATTATTAGGAATTTCTAGTTACCTACGCCAAATATTACGAATGGTAAGGAAGGATTTTTATCTGCAAATAAATTATTTCGAACAGAAAAAATAAATAAAAAATGCATATTTTAATTTATAATTAAAACACGATTTATTGCCGCTGATCTTTTTATAGCGCACACATATTTTTTATAAATTCAGTCCACGGATGGACTTAAAACTATAGGTACCTGTAAAAAATTTTATTTTTAATATTTCGAAAAAACGTACTGATTTTTCAAAAATGTTTTGCTTCATCTGAAATGCTAAAAGCTATAAATAAAATTGCCATATGATATACAGGTGCTTGAAAATCGCAATAATATTGTTTAAAAAACAACAAGAAGTGAAAAATACATTTTTAAAAATGCTTTAATTAAAAATCATAAAAAGTAATTTAAAAAACCCTATATTTTTTTTCTTAGCACTTATCATAACTTGGAGAAATTGGGTGTAAACTAAATAATAAATGTTTTCTTTTTTTTAATAAATAATTGATTTTACTTTTTATATGCAAACAATATCAAGAAAAGTAGGTATAAGTGGACATATTATGTAAGTAGTAACACAAAATGAAACGATTTATTCAACTAAAAGTTTTATTAGTTTTTCACGCTATTAAAAAAATATTCTAACCGATTTATGTATTTCCCAAAAGAACATTTTCGTAATTTTGAATCTTCCTGTAGGTTATAGGGTGATTCTTTTTAACGCGTTTATTGTAAAATAATATTAATTTCTTAATTAAAAAAATGTATATACAGGGTGTGTCCAAATTGCGGTGAGAAAATTTAAGGTCATACGTATTCCTGATCTATTTTTATGAAAAACAGTTTTTATAAACATAAGTCCTAAAATTTTGTTAGGGTGTGTTAAGGGTGTTAAACTTTTTTACACCTAAAAAATTTAAAACACTTTTTTCAGTAAAATTTGTTAGAGAAGATATAAACACTATTTATTTAAGCATTTGTTGTTGTTAATTATTACATAATTGCTAATAAGAAGTTATAACACTTAATAAAAGAAAGAATGGCCCAATTTTTCTTGTATGGTCCAGGAATATGCAGTTTAGCGGATTTTTTTCTGGAAAAATAAGCAAGTAACTTAAAAATATGAAGTCACAAAAAGTTGTATTTTTAGGTGTTTTATTCGAAAAAATATAAAAGTTGCAGGAAAGTCAGTGGCGTACTTTTTTTGTCAATAATATTAGCTAAGCTGTGTCCCACGCCGCCACTGGTCTCACAAATTAAAATTAGTTTAGGGTTAAATTAACTTCTTATTTAAACAAATACCACATTCAAATTTTATTAAAATCCGATTAGACAGATTTAAGATATTAAAAAAACCCGATTTTCGTTTTAAAGTTTAACACCCTGTATCTTGGAGGCAAATCATTTCCGGACCTATGTTAATATAAACTTTTTTCATAAAATTAACTTAGGAATATACCTTTAGATTTTTTTACCGCAATTAGTAAACACCCTGTATATATTTTTTTAAATTTCCTTTGAAAAAAATATTATACACTTTTAATTATTTTTGCGCTTTTTAATTATAAGTAATCTCAAAATATGTTTTTCTGTTTTTTTTCATTTTTCAAAGTAATATTTTTGCGATTTCCAACCTTCCTGTATATCCTACGGCGAATTTCATTATAGCTTTAAGCATTTTAGACGAAGTAATTTTTTTATGAAGAATAACTTTTTTCGAAATATTAAAAATACAGTTTTTACAGGTATAGTTAAGTCCATCCGTGAACACACTGTATTTTTTCCTATTTAGATAGTTATCTAAAAATAAAAGTGATCTCAAAATTAAATTTGTTAATATAATTCTATAAACTATTGGGTATATTTTTTTACATTTAAATTGGCGGGCACGATAACTCAAAAAATTATTGACCGATCTTCCTGAAATTTTGCACACATCTTTCTAAAAACAGTACTTTCTATGTGAACCTACAAAATTTCAATAATTTTTTGAAAAAATAATTGTTTTAAAGCAAAAATGATGGAAAAATTAAGCCAAAAATACCTTTTTTTAAGCTTTGTATTCTGCGAATTTATTTTTTAAAACTTTTTTAGGTTCACCGACAAATTATGACATTAATAAACACAAAAAATTTAGTTTTCAATTTTCAAATCACTAGAACCGATGTTAAGAAGTCTCTCTCCGACCTTAGTAGAATAATTTAGCGTATTAGAGCCGACATTTTGAATAATTAAAATGAAAAAACATCTTATACTATTTTAATATTTGAGTAAACTACATACCAATTTTTGTAAATGTATAATGACTATAATAAATTTTTTATTGTGGTAACTATAGGGTGACTGACTTTTTAAACCAATGTAATACATTTTTTGTTCAGCTGTTTTTCTTAATTTATATATTTTTTTGATGATTTTAATAAATAACTCATTTTTATTACACGTGAAATAATTGGTGTGTACCTATGTTTTTTTTTTTAATGCGATTTTGTAAAGAACGGTACAAAATATCAATTTAAATTAGGTATCCTTTTTGTAGAAGAAAGATAAGGGAATCAAAAGGGTAAAAGCAAAATGTCAAATGTGTCACCTCGGTGAAAAATGCATATAAAGTTAAATTTAAAAAAAAATTATCAATGGAAAAGAAGCATTAGTATAAGATAATTTAGTTGCCCAAATACAGGGTGTCCTGAAAGGCGAGGCCATGAATGATAGGGTTGATAAAGTGAGCAAAAATAATATTAGTGCCTTCAAAGTTAGAATAAGAAAAACGTATTTTAATAATAACTTTGGATCTGTTGCAACAGTGCCAATGTTATTTGGGCAACTAAATATCCTTATATGAATGAAGTAAACTAATATCTCAAAAATATTATTGATTCGAGAAAAAAGCAGTGGCGTACTAATTTTTTCTTGAAAAAATTTCAATACAAATCTTGTTCGAACGCCACTGGTAAATTTGTATTAAAAACTTTTAAAGCAAAAAATGTAATTTAATGGTTAAAAAAGTGTACTAAATTTTGTGGACATATCTGGAGTGGTACAAAAGGTTATGATAAAAACGCATTTTTTTCTTAATGCTTTAACACCCTGTATTTCGTAAACGAAGCATTTTTGAACATAATTTTATTTGAAAAATTTTCTTATTTTCTTGCATTCTATACTGTGTTAAAGGGAATATATCAACCTAAAAATAACCCTGTATATGTATGTACCAAACGTCTTACTTTTGACCTACAGAGGAAATAATCGTTTTTTTTAATAATATTTATACTAATTTTGATATTTTTGAGAAATTTGGCAAAAGTTTCCCATGCATCAAAGGACTTTTATGTCGGTAAAACAAATTAAATACCGACCAGTGTCGTTCCTGAGGGATTAACCGTAAATATTTTTTTATAAAAAAGTTTTAACAACCAAAAAAAAGGTTTTGAGGTAAAAAGCCACTTGTTAAAAGGAGGATACCATTTTATTTTTCTTTTCGGGCAGTACGTTATTTACGAACAGCTAGCGGTCCATCCTTTCCTTTTTGGGGACCCTTCTTACCGGTGGCCCGGGACAGTCCGCCCCCTCTCGGTCCACTAGTGTGAAAATGTTATTATAAAAAGTACATTTTTAAAAATTTTAACACTCTGTAGTTTAAAAAGTATGACTTTTAGGACAAATATTCATATAATGTTTTTTCTTACTTTTTAATGAAGAATTACCCCCTAAAGTTTGTCGGTAGGGTACTAGACGCCCTGTATTTCTTACTATATAGCAGTTCCATTCTTCTTTCACCCACTTTTTGTACCAAATTGTACCTAATTAGGTTATTGTGAGCTTTTATTATGTCTTTCTTTTTCACTTTCAGACCCCTTACAAATTTGTCTTAATGTACCAGATGTCAAGTTATATATTTACACCCTACTTAAGTTGTCTATTTTTTATTGTACAAAATTAATAAAAACGTAATTTGGTTAGAATAATTTGGTGGTTTTTAAATCTGTAATCTGATTTTTATTATCTCTTAATATAAATGTACAGGGTGTCCGTATTTCGTTGCAACTGCAGGGTACCTTGGTTATTATTAGAGATGGAGAATTGCGGTGTTGATACTTATAATGAAACATAAAATGACACCAAAATATTTTTTATGGCCTTCTTGGTTTCTATGGATTTCTTTGGACACCCAGGATGATTTTTTTTTTGGGGACACTAGTAGTAGAAGTAAGCCACGATATGGACTTTATAACCCAAGATTAAGATCAGCCCCCGATTCATAATTTGTTCAGCTTATAGAAAAACATTTGAGATAACCAGAACTAACTATTTTACTCCGCATAGCACCCTTATTCTACCGTTGGTTTATTAAGTTTGTCCAATATTTAATTAATTAAAAGCTAAATATTTTGGATCAGTCTCATTATGTGTGTTATCCACTATTTTTGGAATACGATTCGATTTAAAACAAATTAGAAGGAAACCGTGTATGAACTGTTACTAAAGTTATTATTGATATTTAAATTTTAAAGGTATCGGTTTCATACATAGTTCCAGCGGCTGATTAAGAATTGTAACCGCCCTAGACTAATAATGAAAAGGCGCCCCCGTCAGATGGTTATAAACATTTTTGACGACCAACAATAGTTATTTTTGTACCAAGGGCGTGAAATAGCATATTACGCCCGCGGCTGAAAGTTGTTGCCCGAACTCCGCAGGGGCAACAATCACCTGTGGGCGTAAAAGTGCTTTACGCCCGAGGTGCCAACAATATTTAATGTACAACTGAAATTAATATACAAGCATTCTCTGTAGTTATAAAAAAATTTCCCAGCTTTTAATGTTTCAAATTGTAATCAATATACTTTTAACGTATGTTTAATTAAATAAATTATTGTTGTTTGACCAAGAAATAATGGGGCATTATTTAATTTTATTATTGTTTTATAAATTTATAAGTGCGGGCGTTTTTGATACCTTTTTGCCCTAGGGCGTAAAATTGTATTTTACGCCCGGTCGTACAAAATAAGAAGGTCCTGACTTTCAGTGGCGGACAAAGCATTTTTTGAAATCAAGCGAACTGTAAATTTTGCGCTCCCTCGAAAATTTGAATAGCAAAAAGAAAAACAAAAACAAAAGTCCTCTCCAGTGAAATCGCGCACTCTTGATTAAAAATTAGTCAAAATGAAAAGTGAAGACCAAAAAGGAAAAAAGATCCTTGCTCTCAACCGCGCCCTTCCATACCACAACCTTTATTTTTTCTGTCCCCCTATTTTTGCGCCCCCGTAATTCCCATCGCTGAAGCGGTAGAAAGGTTAAAACGTCTTGACCTACTTTCTCCCTAACTCTCATGATTTCAGCACCCTCCCAATCACGATTTTAACACCCCCAAATCCTCGCGCCCTAGGCTGCAGCCTAATTAGCCTACTGGCTAATCAGACCCATAGTTAGTTCTCTACTATTTTGTTTTAAACTCAATTTTTAAAAACCATGGATACATACTGATTTTGGACACTGTTTCAATTTTAAACAAATAAACATAGTGCCGGTGATCCAAAAATATTCAGTTTTTAATTAATTAATAACTAAAAGAACTTGTGGAACCGAGGGGTGAATAGGGGTTCCGTGCAGGGTAAAATAGTTAAAACTCAGATGTTGCTGTAAAATGGAAACAATTTATGAACTGAAAGCTGACTTTATTCTTTAGTTATTCAGTCTACATATATCGTGGCCCAGTAAGCCAAATTTAATTTTAAAATTAAAAACTTCAATTTAGGCTCTAAAAATATAAAATATCTATTAAGTAATACATATTTTTGAAAAGCTCTGATTCTCCGCGTTGGTATTGGCTGCTATTGACCCCTCCAAACTAGGAAATTGCCTAAAACAAAAAAAAAACAGATAAAATGTAATTTAAAAAAAATAAAGTAAATACTAAATAATATAATAGAAAATTATAGTTTCACTAAACTATAATTGTCTTTGATAATATTTAAAATATAAATTTTTACACTTTGCCTCGAAAAGTTGGGTCTTTCTGAGTTATTTGGCACTTATGTCATAAAAATTGCTCTTTAATTATTCTTTTAATTTTTACTGTAGAATGTTGGCTTCTTTTTATTAATGGAATTTTGCAAAAATATTTTAAACAATGAATGCCGCTTTACTAAGATACTTTACGTCTATAATTACATCATTAAATGGTAATTTGCACCAGACAGAAACATATATCTTGGTACAAAATACCATTGCCTATTAGGAGCATAATTAAACTTTTTTCCAGTTTACTTATTTATGTACAGAGGGTCCCAAACTCGAAAGGAGCATTGGGATTACCGTAAGAGATACAAAGCCAGTTAAATTAAGGTTAAGTTGCGAAATTAAGACCTCTTTAGTTTACCGTTTTAGGATTTATAAATTTCCGAAAACCTTTGGAGATATCTGATTTTTTTCTTTGACATTATTTAAAACGATTTTAAATAACGAAAAGTATTTTACATTGTAACTTTTTTTTTAAGATGGTGGATATAGATTCTGAATACAACGTTTCGTTTTGAAGATAAAACATGTTTTAGTACAAATTGCAAGATTTATACACAATATTAGATATTATTTGATTTGATCTCCTAAACAGATATGAGAGGTTTACAAAGCTGTCTCCAGAAGCCAAGTGGACAAAAATAAATGAAAAAATCTACTCATTGCATATTCTGATGGGAAATTTAACGCTGTACAAAAAGTTTTTACGAATTTTCGATTAAGTCACTTTAAGAGTTATTTACCGTCAAACGTTGAGATAAGATTGAGTTGTGGCCATCCTCAGGAATTTAATAGTAAACCGGCATTTTTAAATAAAAACACTCGATATATTACATCACCATTAAATAGAAATTTTTAAGAGCTTTAAAAAATACTACATTTTATACGTCTATCTCTTATAGTTTTAAAAATATGACCATCCAAATCTAAAAAATCATAGATATAGTGTCTATTTTATCTTCGGCACTAAACTTAGTGCTTATAGCTTAGAGCTGAAGATAAAGGGTTTTCCATTATAAAAAGTATATTTTAATGGCTGTATTTTTCATTTTAAACATATTTGATGACATTAAGTTTTTAAAATTATATCAGTCAAATGACTGCCGCGGTTTCGCTGAGTCATTCGAATCCTAGAGATCAAACTTTTGATGACATTCTGATACAAATTTGCCCAATCTCACCAATGGTGCGAGTTATGTTGGCCTTTTGGGCAACAATCGTTTGTGGTTTTGTCCGCATATACTCGAGATTTTATATAGACCCACAAAAAGAAATACAACGGAGTTAAATCGGAGGACCTACGTGGAAATACCATAAATTAAACGCGGTGTACGAAACGTTTGGCGAACCGGGCACGAATTTTGATAAGTTTTTAAAATTTCTACGCGTTGTTTCATCGTGCGGCGTTACATAATAAAATGTCACTACTAACTGAGTACTCTCGTACTCTGCCAAAATTTAACGGCTGTATCATTCTTGCCCTGGTCATGCGCTGTTGTCAAACATCGAGCGTTAAAAATGAAAAACCCGATATAATGGAAATGTAACATAATTTTCAAATTTAAATGGCCATATTTTTTATACTATAAGAGATACACATATCGGATGTAGTATTTTTTTTAAAGCTCTTTAAATATATCTATTTAATAGTGATATAATATACCAAGTGTTTTATTTAAAAAATGACGATTTACTATTAAATTCCCGAGGATGGCCACAACTCAATCTTAACTCAACGTTTGACGGTAAATAAATCTTAAAGGAGTGACTTAATCGAAAATTCGATCAAAGAAAACTTTTTGTAGAGCGGTAAATTTCTCATCAGAATATGCAATAAGTAAATTTTTGATTTATTTTTGTCTGAGAAGAAAAATTTAAGTAAAAAGTCCAAAAATTCCATGTTATTTAAATAGGAACAGCAACATAAATTCGGCACGGTATAAATCAGGAATTAAGAGCATTTTTACATTGGATATATTTTTTAGGCTATAAACTAAAAGTTCAAGGAGCGATCGCTAAAAAAATCGATTTGGGAAATAACGGACACCCTCGAACACGGGTCCCGGTGCGGGCCGCCCACATCGCTACGCTAGTGCTTAAAGAAATTTGGAAAAAGATTTGTATGCGAGCGCTGTAGCGCTTTGGCTTTATCTCTGTAAATTCTCCGAACAAACTAGTGTTGGACGATATATCGAATAACCGCGATATTTTACCGGTAAATGGAAAATCACTGGCGCTACCAGTTATTTACTTTTTGCAAATACGGTGATTAGTGATCGAAGCGAATACTGCAATCGGCATCGACACGACACGCATTGGATGATCGCGCCTATCGAAATATAATATATCTATGAAATATTATTAAAAATAATATGTGAAGGAAAGCAGTGATTTAAGAGAACATAAACAAACGTGCCGCTCGACCGGCTGTTAAATTAATTTGCAGCATAATATTTATTTCTATAAAATCAATAAATATTATGCTGCATGTCAATGAAAGCCGATAAGAGCTGCATAAATAATATATTCGTATTAGTTGCCAGACACCAAGCTGTTTTTATATTTCCATTTTTAGTTTAATATTTATGTATATTCAAGTCACTGCAGTGATCGAAATCACTGTTTAAAATCACGGTGATTTAGAAATCACTACCGCCGTTTCACCGGTTACCGAAAAATCACCGTATTTTCCAACACTAGAATAAACCAAACATTCAAGCAACAATATATTATTATAATGCTTATATTTAATAAACTACAAAAATTATATTACTGGATACCTACCTTAAAAAAAATTAAAGAATCGTTCTGATCAGATAAAACATATAGGGTTGCCACCTCTCCCGGATTAACTGGGAGTCTCCCGGTTTCGGCACTCAGTCTCCCGGGCTTCCGGTGTCAAACAGTGTAATATAGTAATAACAAATTAAGAAACACAATGTATTTCGAAAGTTGGGCTTTTTTTTGGTCTTCAATTTTTCAATTGTAAAAAAAAGAAAAGGTCCTGGTATTCAAAATTTGCACGGCATGTCACTGCTTCAGGTCATTAACAATAATCCTATAAGGATATATTTTTAATAATAAGAAATCCTAAAAACATAGTATGTGAAAATGGCAGGAAAAACATATCTGGAGCTCCAAATCAAAACGCAGTTTTTGATAAAATACAATTTTAGGAGTATCTCACAATTTTTTCTTCGTGTTTCATTATTTATATTTAAAAAGCATTTTATTTGAAGTATATGACATTATAAATATATAAAAATAACATATTTCGCAACGTTTCAATCATCATCACACACACACATTCATGACATAAAAAACGCGAATTAAAAACTGTTAGGCATTCTAAAAATTGTGTTTTATCAAATACTACCTACGTTTGGATTTGTAGCTCCTTATTCACAGACATTTGGTGGTTCTAGCAAACTCCACCACTGTCAAACACATCGCTTTTCCTACATGTTAGACATTATACTTATAAACAAAAATTTTGTTTTGATATTTAATACCAAAACTCTAAATTAAAAAGCATTTAAATGACGTTCAGGCCAATATGAGGTCGTGGTCACCCGGTACAATTTCATTATTAGCTTTCCTCTACTGGCTTTAAGAGCTTTTTGCGTTAAATATCATAGTTGACATGCACTGTATTTCATAAAATTACGACAAAAATCACTTGATCGATATTTTGTTAAATAATAAAAAACAGTGTTATACAGGGTGTTCAAAGTTAAGTCGGCACTATTGCTAACTTTCCTATTATAAGAGATACCTACGAGCTTGGTTTAATTGGCAAAGAATTGTAACTTTTACGATGATAAACACGGTAAAGTCAGAAAAACAATTGAGCATCTAGGTCACGTGATATGCAGCAAAACGTACTTTTTTAAATGGAATGCTGCAACTTGTCTTTTACTTTTGCATTATTGGCTACTTGAAAGTAGGTAGTTTTTAAGATATTTTAACAGTCATAACGAAATATATTTTAGGTTAGATAAAATTTACCCAAAGCCGTATGATTTATATTAAAAAGCCAAACAAAAATTATAGCATTTCATTAAAAAAAAGTTTTGTTACATATCACGTGACTCCAATGTTTAATTATTTCTTTAAAATTACCATGTTAATTAGCGTAAAATACAACTCTTTACTAATTAAACCAAAGTCGTTTCTCTTCTTATAGGAAAGTTAGCAATAGTGCCGACTTAATAATTACCTACATGGCAATTTTTAACTCTTAATATCTCAAAAACTACTAACTTTTGAATACGGTTTAATATGACTTTTTAATAAGAATTTTACGTAGAATGCAAAAGTGAAATAAAAATTGTAGCATTCCAATTAAAAAAGTTCGCATTGCCGCATATCACGTGACCTAGATGTTCAATTATGTTTCTAACATTACTACGGTAATCAGCGTAAAAGATACAATTCCTTGCCAATTTAACCAAATTCGTATTTTTAATAATAAGAAAGTTAGCAATAGTGCCGATTTAACTTTAAAAGATCCTCTAAAGGGAAGATATTTTATTATAGTAAAGAAAAACCTTACAATTAATAATACAGGAATAAATCTGTTTATAAGTCTAGTACCTTTCTCTCTCGCTATCCTGACTTTTCTTTTTATGGGAACACCGCGGAAGTGCACTTTTGAAATAAAAATATTTTTTAAATCGGCCACAAACGCCAGAGTAATCACATTACGTACACACAAAAAAGCGGCGAATTAAGAACCTCCTCGTTTTTGAAGTCGGTTAAAAAGTGGTAGACAATAATTCTTCATCAGCGATACTAAAGAAATTTCGGGCTTCCATTGTCTTTATTTATAACTATTCACACAAGGTTTTCGGCAGTCCTATCACTGTCCGTTTTCAAGTGTAAGCTACAAAAAAAACTTCAAAAAAGGTTTTTAGTTTACACTTGAAAACGGACAGAGATAGGACTACCCGAAACATTGTGTGAATAGTTATAAATAAAGACAATGTAAGTCCGAAATTTCTTTAGTAACTACAGGAATATACAGTGTGTCCAAGATAAGGACGTTAACACCTGTTACCGTATCTGCAACATAATTAATTATCATTATAAAATAGTATTTGTCGTTATTACCCTGTTTGTCAAGTTGTTGTTTATAGAGCAATTGTTCTTATTGTTACTGTTGTCTTTATACGCAATACGCATTACTAGGCTCAACAAAATCCGCGTGTTAAGAAAATATCGAAACATCAAGAACGTTTTGGGTTTAATATGTGGTGTGGAATTTTAGGAACTAAAATACCAGGTCCATGTATTTACCATAATTCATTAACTGCAGAAATGATACCTTCATTTATTTTTGCAGCACAAAATGTAGCATGTTAGCATGTCAAACTTATCTTCATGGCTATAATGGCCATCCTGCATATTCGACCGTAATAATACAATAAGATATTAGCTATTCACCAATAAACAATAATAGAGACAACAGTAACAATAAGAACAATTGCTCTAAAAACAACAACTCGACAAGCAGGGTAATAAGGACAAATACTATTTTATAATGATATTAAATTATGTTACAGATACGGTAACAGGTATTAACGTCCAAGCATTTGTTTGCAAGGCCTACTTAAAAATAACTTCAAAAAATAGAAAAAATGCAATTTTTCTTTTAACTAAAAATTAAAATATGACATGTGATACATCGTTGAATTTGTAATAAAAAATGGGATCAGATACAGGGTACTTTTTTCGAGCCATATAAAAAAATAAAGTTGATGATGGTTTCTTGAAAACGAAACGTCGGGTATAAAATCTAAAAATACCATCATGTAGTAGCTAAAGTGCCAATGAAAAGTGTTATTAGTTGTTTTATATCTCTTCAAATAAAGTCAGAAAAAATAAAATCGATATAGTCAAATTTTCGTTTTTGCCAAATATCTCAGCAGGCCATGAAAATTTTTCAAGTTTCTAAACGGCATGTAAATAAGCTTTAAAAACACAACTTTTTCCTAATTTAACCTAAGCTGTATCTCCAATAGGTACTGAGACTCCCATGCTTAGGATCCTTATCTTGGACACACTGTATATTTAATTAAACAAACAACAATTAAAAAACATTATTTTAATGATGAGAGTTTTAATAAATAAAACTAAAAATATTAAAGAGAATTTTTAAAAGTTTCTTAATTTATATCCGCGATAACTCGGTCTATATACACACCCTGTACTCAAAGGTCGGGTCATTTAACTAATATCTTAATTATATTGTATTGTCACTATTTAGCAAAACATCTATCAATTATGAATATTATTAAAAGTTAAAATAATTATTTTATACATTTCAGAGTTTTACTTCAAAAATGGTTTCCCGAATCATACTAATTTTCTGTTTTGTACCCTTATTGGTGGAAATTGAAGCAGTGGTAACGTAAGTAACTATTTTATGTTTTGTTTTGAAGAAAAGTAACAAAAATAGATTATTATGGTAACCATTTACTGCACAATCTTTGTAGGAAGCAACCATGACTTATCGGGGTGTCTCAAATGTATATATACTTCAAATTTTTAAAATGTGCTGATTTAAAGTGATAATATACTTTTACAAAATGGTTATATTTATGCAGAAGTTTTTTTTTTGCTTTAAACGAAAATTTCCTTTAGTCTTAAGAATCCACTTATTTTTTTTTTACGCACTTAGAAAAGTTTATAGTGTGTCCGAAATTGGGAGAAGGATTTTGGGACCTTGAAAATTACTTAAATTGGTTAATTGAAATAGGTTGTATATTATTTAATTATTAGTTCAAGGCCGTTTCGATGACAGCTCTATCTTGTTTTGTTTTTAAGATATTTAAAATAAAATTTGTACTTTTATTTCAAAGTATTTTTAAAACAGATAACCATATTTATGAAGACAATTTTTCTAAAGCAATTTCTGTATTCCGATTTCAATTTTTGACGTATAATATATTTTGCTCATTTTTCATTAAAAACACACCTATTAAGTAACCATGCTTAGTGACATTTTCAACACATTTTTTTAAATAAAACTATTATGGTTTTTAATTTCTTGACCCAACGCAATATAACTTTTGTTTTATGTTTTTTTCTGATTAGGAATAAACCTAATGTATTATGCTAACAATAAATCAAGAAAATTATTTAATAACAGCCATTTACTAATAATAATAATTTTGCTCAAGAAATTGCTACCTACCTAGATTTATATAACAAAAGAAAAAATAATAAAAGTTTACTAGCAAAATCAAATTTTTGAAAATTGTTACGTAACAAACTGCTTCAGTAATTAGGCCAACCAAAAAACTGTTAACTAATGTTTGCAAGGCTTACGAATTTTGAATGTGAAATATGAGAATTGGGAATTTTGTCGTTGTTTTTAAAAATAAGCACACAGTGTTATAAATAATATTATAGTATAGGGTATTCTATTAAAAAAAAAAACAACATTGGAAAATATTTCTAAAAAACAATAATATTTAGATAAATTCTGGCAATATTTCCAATATCGCCCTGTAGCTTAAAAACTGAGAGGGCTTTGACGGCTTTGTTTAGGGCATTTTTTGTTTCACACAAAAGTAGATCATGTTCCGGAAAACCGCAAGGTTCTCTCTTTAATAATAACTAAGATAGCCCGCAGTTGCAACCAAAATGAGACAGCCTGTACAACCTCTACAAAAAATTGCTATTCATTTTCTAAAAAATGCTAACCAAACCCTAAACACTAGCTTCTGCCCCCGGCTTTACACGCGTTAAATTCGTAGGTAAACAATTCCCATTCTCGCAAAAATGTTTTTATTTACAACCTTTGCATTAGAAATCATGAAATTATCAGTGGTTTTCTAATATATTAAGCATGGTATTATACATATCAACCTTCCTTTTAAATCACTCTATCTATTAAAAAAACGGCATCAAAGTCCGTTGAGAAGTTTTAAAGATCTAAGCATACATACAAACAGACCTAGGGACAGACGCGGGAAGCGACTTTGCTTTATACTATGTAGTGATACAAGATACAAGCAAATACAAGAAACCAAATTCGTCGTTTTCCAAATGGCACAAGCAAATTAAACCCAGTGTCGTTACCAATCTACTAGCATACGAAATTAATAAAATAAAAGCTAACCAAAAATTAACAAATAAAAAAAAACAACAATTTTTTGATAAAAAAATTACATTCTGTGCATTTGTGTTTAAACCGTAAAAAATAAATTCAAAAATTTTAATTGTATGAGTTTGAGTTTGAATCACTTTATGGCCATTGCATGGCATACGCACTCAGGACCTTTGAATTTCACGTTTTGAACTACACCAAAAAATGTATTGCATTCCTTAACGGTTTATCTAGGCCAACGTTGTTCTTTGGGCCAAAATACAGCGATCTAACGCAATACAATAAAACAGGGGACTATAGCTTGAATTTTTATTTTTTGATGTTGTAAAAAGTGACACATGGGATGGAGCCAAACCAAATGTATACCAAAAACTCCAAAATTATATATATATTTTTTTATTTTGGAATTTGTGAAAAAACACCTATAGTTTGCAAATGGTCAACTTTTTGCTAAGGTGTTATAAAGTCTGTAACATATTTTCTTCAAATAAGTGCTGAATTTTACTGTGGTCCTTCTAATGCGCTGCTGATAAATGGATGGCTAAAAATACAGAAACGTTTATTTCATTACAGCTGACACAAAAGTAAAAATAACTATAAGTTCGTTTACCCTCGGGAATGAATGAGTGCACAATAATATTTCTCATAAAGCCACTCTAAACAGAAAATCGTTTTTACAGAAAATGTAGTTAAGGCATTTGGACTATCAAAATAAATGCATTCATCTCGAGAAGGTTTATGATTGCAATAACAAAACAAAAAACATGTGCCAACTGATTGATGGGCACTTGAGAGCCGTATTATGAGGCGTGCTATTTTAGGATCTCTTCACTCCAAAGAAAATCAAATAAAACGCATTTAAGCTAGTTGTTTGTATAACTTGTTAATATTTTAAATACTTGGGGTGAAAATGTAAGATTTGTACATAGAAGAAATACACTTGTATAGTTTTCGTTTCCCTTACGCTGAAAAAATAATATAGATAATAAAAGTACAGGTTTATTCACGATAAGTGTCCTATTAAAAAATGTGAAAAACTCTTTTAATGAGATCATTATTATTTTTCTAATAAAAAGTTTCCCACATTTTGGAGGCGCGTCCAGGGGATCAATTTACTCCTGGCAGCCTCGTTAAGAACTTATTTTATGATTAGATTATTATAAAATAATTTCGAACGGAAGCCCCTGAACCTATGTTTAGGGGTTGCAACCTTGTCCAAGTAAGTTTCTTCTAACTTTTAATAATGAATAATTTATTATTAATTTATTTCTTTAAAGTAGTCTTATTTTTATTATATTATGGAATATGGAAGAATAGCCGTTCATAATATATAAAACGTTGAAGTTTCTTATTAAAATATTTATTAAATATCTTTATTCTGAATAAAATTTTGTTTAAATTTATAATCCCAGAAGACTATAAAAAACTTAATAAATTAAGATACAATGCAAGTCCAAGAAATATCTTTTACGGTACTGGGTATCAAAGCAGTGGCGACGCCAGTGGTGGGCGCGGTTGGGCGAGCGAGCAACCGAAATTGGTCTCACCCAACCGTTCGCCCAACCTGCTGAGCAAGAGCAAAGAAACGCAAAAACGTCATGGTTAAAAAAACATCTAATTTCTATAAACCATTTACCCTATTCATTTTTAAGACATTTAAATCGAGGAATTTTTAAATAAATGAGCTATGGTCAAAATAATTAACAACAGAATTTAAACAAAATAATATTTGGCTTTTTTCAGAATGAAATTAAAAAGTTTATTTAACATTTTGGGAGAATTAAAACTTTTATATACTACGAAGAACTATTCTATTCTTACACAATATAATAAAAGTAATGATTACTTTAAAAGAAATAAAATAATGAAATATTTAATATTAAGTTACTTACAATACAAAGGTTTTAATTTATAAACAAAGGTTCCTTAGCTCTCGGTTTTGATTGAGCCAATGGTTGCGTCTCAAAAATGTAGTAAGTAGTTTACCAAAATATGGTAAACAGTTTACCTAAAAACTTACTGATTAACTTGTTAGAAAACTGAAAAAAGTTAATCAGTAAGTTTTTAGGTAAATTGTTAACCACATTTTTGGTAACTATTTACCACATTTTGGTGCAATCATTGACCCAGTTCCCGTCTGGCGTATTGTTACGATTTTATTTTATTGCATTAAAATAATTTTAACCGAGAGCTAATGAACCTTTGTTTATAAATTGAAGCCTTTGTATTGTAAGTAACTTAATATTAAATATTTCATTATTTTATTTTTTTTAAAGTAATTTTAACTTTTATTATATTGTGTAAGAACAGAATAGTTCTTCGTAGTATAAAAAGTTTTAATTTTCTCAAAATGTTAAATAAACTTTTTAATTTTCTTCTGGAGAAAAGCCAAATAATAATTTGTTTAAATTTAATCTCCCAGAAAACAAATAAAGCATAAAATAACAACAGAATGTTGCGCCATGACTTTAGAAAGGGATTTTAGTACAATTTTTTTATAAAATAAATATTTAATGTAAAGTGGCAAATTTTCTCCGGCCGCGTCAGTTTAATTGAAACTTTATGTTATGAAATTTATTAAACAAAATAAGACATATCACTAGAGGTAGTAAAATAAATCATTTTTTTATTTTCTTGCCCTACTAAGCAAATGATTATTTGGAAAAAAATGATCTTACACATACATTTTTACTCATCTTCCGATGGCTTACTACTGGTATTAGGGGGTATTTTGGCGGGACACAAATTTATAGGGCCTAAAAACAGGCACATGCCTTTTTTGTTACGCAAACAAGAACAGGGGTCGCCGGCGACTTCAAACACCTATAATTCCAGCAATAAAGTTCTGCGGCATACGTTATTTGCTGTGGTAATAGTAACCATAGTAACAGCCAATTGTTCTGAATCACCTCGTATAAGAACACGCACCTTTGTTTTTATACCTTTATTAACAATAAAATGTAACTATGGTTACAACAACGACAAAATCTTTAATTGTCAATGTCTCGAAGTTTACACCACAAAAGTCGAATCATTACTAATCATTCGAAGGTTTTCTGTCGCCCTTTTATAGTAATACGGAAGTATGAAGAATGATCTAGAATTTTGGAGAAATATCGCGAAAATTTCATAGTACAGGATGGCATAAAAGTTCTCAATGGATAATTCGGGCGATTTCGAAAACCTTCGAAAGTGATGAAAGAACTTGGAAAAATAAGGGTAAATTATTTAAATAAATTACCAAACTAAATTTAATGATCCTAACTCTCTAAAATTCTCGGTAATTTTCTAGAAACCTGCGGCAACTCCGATTTTGACGAAATTTGGTATACAGGGGTTTTTGGGGCGCTTATCACGAATCTAAAAATTTTTGGCGGAAACGTTTCGTTCTTGAGATATTCATCATCAGACTTGAAATTTAAACTAATCATATTTTTAAAATATTTCCCCTTCTTTTTGCTCACAATTCTTGATTTAAAGCTAAAGTGGCACACAATATTTGATTTTCATCTTTTAAAACCCCGTTTTTTACGTATTTTACAATATTTTTGCATTAAAATGCGTAGCTATATTTTTAATCATTTCAATCCCAGTGTGCCATGAAGCCCTATGTGTATGTATGGTTGCCGCATTATCAAAGAAAAGCCACGCAGTTTAATGCAAAAATAATGTAAAAACGTGGAAAACAGGGCTTTAACAGGTGAAAATCAAATATTGTGTGACACTTTAGCTTTAAATCAAGAATTGTGTGCAAAAGAAGGGGAATATAGTGAAAATAAGCTTAGTTGAAATTTAAACTTTGATGATGAATATCTCGAGAACGAAACGTTTCCGCCAAAAAATCTTTCAGATTCGTGATCAGCGCCCCAAAAAACCCGTAGTATACCAAATTTCGTTAAAATCGGAGTTGCCGTAGGTTTCTAGAAAATTACCAAATTCTCTAACGTAAACACATTTTTGAAAGTCTGTAACAATACTATAAAACAACTTTTACAAAAAATATGTATAAAATATTATTCGGTGTGGTGACGAGCGATCCCGTGTTATCGTTTAAGGATTAAGATACAGGGTGTCAAACTCTTCATTACATTTTAAATTTTAGTAAAATTTATAAGAGTATAATTATACAGTACGTTATTTTTATTTTAGTATCTGTAGAGTGGAAGTGCTAATTGATCTAAGTGTCAAAATTAGAAATTCACAGAAATAAAAGAAATAAGTAAATAATGTAATGCTGGTCATACGGGCGGCTTCAACTTTGGACCTCGTTTACAATCGCTAGGGTAAAACTGTGATTTTAAAGTGGAAAATTGGGGCCGTCACAGAACATATTGATATGGATAAAAAACAAAAAAATGTATTTTGGTACTTAGATCACTTAGCATTTTCACTCTTCACTTGTTGTTGATACATAGTACCTATTTTTTGTTGGAAATTTTCTCTCTGGTGCCGCTTGAGATGCCACTGGACTTATTAAATTTAGGTTAGGGCTAAATTCGCCCCTTCATGTCATAAATAGCATTACCAAATTACAATAAAACTGAGTTAGGGATATTTAAAATAGTAATGGTTGCAATTGCGCCCCCCGCCCAGGTGACTTCTAAAATGAGTTGCTCTGGTTAGTTGTGTAAAGCCTTATTTGTTTAAATAGAGCATTCATTATTCGTCTCTTTGTAATAGGTATGTGTTGCCGCCCCCTCCAAAATCAAAATCATTTTCTTCTCTGCGTAGAGAAAGGTTTTGTAGAAAATTGATTTTTTAAGAATGTGTGTTAATAAAAATTTTCAGATGACCGATTGGCGAGTTTTGCATAAAAAAGTATTAGTCGCGATGATAGAATATTTTTGTATGTTCACGAATGATATTTTCACAGTATTGTTGAAAAAAAAAAACGTTTTTTGGACGAGTCCAATAATTACATTTAAAAAATATCTTGTTATTTGTATTATCATTAGCTTTTGTTTCAAACTTAAAAAATTTTATGGTATTTATAATTTCGGTGTTTTATGGGGGTAGTATTGTAAACCAATTTTCAGTAAAAACCCTTGTTTATGTTGGAAGCAATAAAAGAATAAATTTCTGGGCACCAGATGTTGATTTATAAATAGATAGGTGGCAAGAGTTATTGACAAGTGATGGTAAATACAATACACAGTGGGTGTTTTCCCTTAAGAGGATGCCGTAGCACGTTAAATTAGCTAAAACGCGATTCACTGCCGTTTTTAAATATTTGTTTTGAGAAAAAGTTGTACATAGAAAAGTTTCTTAAAATGATCCAAAGATTATCGGAAAGTTAATTGATTTTTGGTAATGGTAATAATTAACACATTAAATTTCCCAAAATTACAAAACCGTAAAAATAATCAACTTTCCGATAATCTTTGGATCATTTTAAGAAACTTTTCAATATACAACTTTTTTCTCAAACAAATATTTAACAAACGGCAGCGAATCACGTTTTAGCTCATTTAACGTGCTACGGCACCTCCTTAAGAACTCGAAAACCGATAATTGTATTAAAATTTGTATCGCATTATTTTAATTTTGTCAACAACTAAACTGCAACTAGCTATTTTTTGTTAACTTCAAATAATTATAAATTACTTTAAAAAAAGCAAAGTGCTGTTTTTACCATTCTGTAAAAAAGTCTTTTGAAAAGAAATTCCATTTTTTTCTGCTTTTATTTTACAAAGTGTAAAGAACAATGCTGCTCTTTTTGTACAAAAACTATGGTTTTTAAATTTGGTTGTATGGTATTACTCAGTAGTCCAATCTAAAAAAAAAAAAATTATATTATTTGAATATACAGTGTGTCCATGATAAGGATCCTAAGCATGGGAATCTCAGTACCTATTGGAGATACAGCTTAGGTTAAATTAGGAAAAAGTTGTGTTTTTAAAAGCTTATTTACATGCCGTTTAAAAACTTGACACATTTTCATGGCCAGCTGAGATATTTGGCAAAAACGAAAATTTGACTTTATCGATTTTATTTTTTCTGACTCTATTTGAAGAGATATAAAAAAACTTATAACAATTTTTCATTGGCACTTTTTAGCTACTACATGATGGTATTTCTAGATTTTATACCCGACGTTTCGTTTTCAAGAAACCATCATCAACTTTATTTTTTTATATGGCTCGAAAAAAATTACACCCTGTATCTAATCCCACTTTTTATTACAAATTCAACGATGTATCACATGCCATATTTTAATTTTTAGTTTAAAAAAATGCATTTTTAAATTTTTTTAAAGTTATTTTTAAGTAGGCCTTGCAAACAAATGCTTGAAAGTTAATACCTGTTACCGTATCTGTAACATAATTTAATATCATTATAAAATGGTATTTGTCGTTATTACCCTGTTTGTCGAGTTGTTGTTTTTAGAGCAATTGTTCTTATTGTTACTGTTGTCTTTATTATTGTTTATTGGTGAATAGTTAATATCTATTGTGTTATTATCGTCGAATATGCCGGGTGGCAATTATAGCCATGAAGAAAAGTTTAACATGCTAACGTGTTACATTTTGTGCCACAAATATACTGTAAATATATCGAAAATGTATCCTTATACATATCTAGAAAGAAAACAGCCATGTAATTCCATTTTCTTACTGCTGGCCTGAAATTTAAAAAGCCACTTTTATCTCGAAAAAGGAACCTTTAGGAGAAACCCCAAATAATGTTTTAAAAGCAGTTGTTGAAAACCCTGAGATATCAACTTGGTAAATTAGACAAAATGTAGGAGTAGCCAAATCCACAGCTCAATTTTTTTGCGTAAAAATAGATATCACCCCTATAAATTTAAGATTTGCCAAGGACTTAAACCGGGAGATTTCGAACGCGCCGATATTTTTGCGAGTAGTATACACGCGCGTGTAAAGAAAAATTAAATGTCTCTTTTAAAAAAATATGGTCCGACGAAAGTATGGTCACTAATCATGCTATCTTCAAACGTCCCAATACGCATTACTAGGCTCAACAAAATCCGCGTGTTAAGAAAATATCGAAACATCAAGAACGTTTTGGGTTTAACATGTGGTGTGGAACCAGGTCCATGTATTTACCATAATTCATTAACTGCAGAAATGATACCTTCATTTATTTTTGCAGCACAAAATGTAGCATGTTAGCATGTCAAACTTATCTTCATGGCTATAATGGCCATCCTGCATATTCGACCGTAATAATACAATAAGATTTTAGCTATTCACCAATAAACAATAATAGAGACAACAGTAACAATAAGAACAATCGCTCTAAAAACAACAAATCGGCATACAGGGTAATAACGACAAATACTTTTTTATAATGGTATTAAATTATGTTACAAATACGGTAGCAGGTATTAACGTCCAAGCATTTGTTTGCAAGGCCTACTTAAAAATAATTTAAAAAAATAGGAAAAATGCAATTTTTTTTTACCTAAAAATTAAAATATGACATGTTATACATCGTTGAATTTGTAATAAAAAATGGGATCAGATACAGGGTGTACTTTTTTCGAGCCATATAAAAAAATAAAGTTGATGATGGTTTCTGGAAAACGAAACGTTGGGTATAAAATCTAAAAATACCATCATGTAGTAGCTAAAAAGTACCAATGAAAAAGTGTTATTAGTTTTTTTATATATCTTTAAATAAAGTCAGAAAAAATAAAATCGATATAGTCAAATTTTGGTTTTTGCCAAATATCTCAGCAGGCCATGAAAATTTTTCAAGTTTTTAAACGGCATGTAATTAAGCTGTAAAAAACGCAACTTTTTGCTAATTTAACCTAAGCTGTATCTCCAATAGTTACTGAGATACCCATGCTTAGGACCCTTATCTTGGACACACTGTATATCAAGTATTTCTATGTTATATTATTAGTGCGGTACCATTTTCTCTAAAACTACAAAATATAGGTTATAGATTTTATTATTGTATTAGAAATGTCTTGTACAAATTAGTTTCTAAAAAATATACAGGGTGTTTCATTAGAAAATTTAAATTTATGCCACTTTAAGCGAAATATATAGACAGATGCATGGGCTAAGCCTATAGATAACCTACATTTAGATCCGCAGTGGCAAGAATCATTTTCCGAACGAACATGCGCACTTAAAAGCCGTGGCAAAATACAAACACCGGCACCCCGTACTCTTCGTCCGCGGTCTGACCGTGACTCATTAGCTCATTGACAATCCATCGAGATCAGATCAGACCGGGGTTGAAACTCACATTTTATTCTGTTTTTAATTATCTACCAAAGTTTATCGTTTAAGAATGACATTTGTCTACCAAAAAATGGTGTAGTTATTATAGTTAAATATTGTAATAGTATTTTGCTTTATTTATTAACTGTTTAGAAAATATTTTGTATTTTTGTAACAAAAAAAAATGTGACTGTTAACCCCGGGTCTGGGTTTGTTGTCACAATGTCCGGGGTAGGTAGTCACATTTTAAATTACGAGGAGTAAATAAGAAAAAACACTTATTAAAATAAAAAGAGTATTTATTACTAAACACTACATCAAACATTACATGTATCTACATATTATACTAGTACCCAGAAAACGAGAGGCGGTAATATGTACGAAATATTTTTCGTTATAATTATTTATTGATAATTTTTGTTTAAATCAACATTTGCGCCAAGCTACATAGTTTCTAATATATTAACGCATCAACAAACAATGACAGCAAATAGGAAACTTTTTGTTACATATACTAAAAATATTTTTTTCTTTTTAGTAATGAAGATATTCGATTAGCAATCCTTCAAATCGTTAATGTAGCAAGAAACACTGACGACAAACTCGAGAGGCACGAATTCAGGGAAAGGCAACTGGGAGAACAGCTTAAGAAGGGATTAATTAATATTGATAAGCGCATAAAGATGCTGGATCCAATAAAAGGCGCGGTATGTAGAAACATATTTAAAAAAAGACGTATTAAAAATACTTATAAATCTACACTTTTACATAAAAGTCAAATTTTTGTAGCACTTTGTTACTCAAAATACTTAAATGACAGCAAATCTAAATTTTGGGTGACAGGCACTATGTATTCGGAAAGAGATCTACAGCAGATCTTCTTTCCTTCGTATCAAAAGTGGAAGAAGTCTCTTAAGTTTCTAGGTAAATCCTAGATCGTTGTTCTTGATATATCCAAAGCTTTTGACCAAGTCTGATATGTTGCGCTCCCTCCTTCTTACGGTCTTTTAATTGAACTCTGTTCTTGGCTCTCCAGTTTTTTTTCAATCATCTGTATCAGTTACTAGGTTTTGCCCGCGGCTTTGCACGCGTTAAATTCGGAGTAAAACAATTTCCCTTTCCTATACCGTGAAGATTTTGGGTATTATTATATACATATAAACCTTCCTATTGAATCACTCTATCTATTAAAAAAACCGCATCAAAATCCTCTGAGAATAGTAACGTCAATAAGTATTGAATTTTAAAAGTAAACTATTTTTTTAAACACTCTGTAGGTGTCTTTTCTGCTTTTGGTATTATTATACATATAAACCTTCCTTTTGACTCACTCTATCTAATATAAAAAACACATCAAAATTCGTTATATAATATCGAATTTTAAATGTAAACTATTTTTTAAACACTGAGTATATGTTTTTTTATATATATTATTATACATATAAACCTTCCTTTTGACTCACTCTATCTAATATAAAAAAATACATCAAAATTCGTTATATAATAACGAATTTTAAATGTAAACTATTTTTAAACACTCTGTATATGTTTTTTTATATTCTCATACATCTAAACCTATCTCTTGAATCAGTCTATCTATTAAAAAAACGCATCAAAATCCGTGGAGTAATAACGAATTTTAAATGTAAACTATTTTTTAGACCTCTGTATATGTTTTTTTACATTATTATACCTATAAACCTTTCCCTTAAATCACACCATTTATTTAAAAAAAACGCATCAAAATCCGTTGAGAATAGTAACATCAATATTGAATTTTAAATGTAAACTATTTTTTTAAACACTTTCTATATGTTTTTATGAATAATATTATACATATAAACCTTCCTCTTAAATCTATTAAAAAAAACGCATTAAAATCCGTTGAGAATAGTAACGTCAATATCGAATTTTAGTTATAGTTTATTCAAGATAGCCTACTTGTGCCCACTTCGTTGGGCGTTAATAACTGAACTTTTTGTTTATTTATGGTAAAATAAAGCCTATAACACTCCTGAATAGTGTAGCTTTCTGATTGTAAAACAATTTTTATGATAGGTTTAGTACTTCCGAAGATTAGCGGCTACAAACAAACAAACCCACAAACTCACAAAGTTAAAAACTTTACCTCTTTATACAGGGTGATTCAAAAATCGATCACGAAACTTAAGGGGGTGATTCTACTTGACAAAATAAGGGTAAAGCTTCATATAATTTTTTTCAAAATGTCATTCGTTTTCGAGTTACAAGCCGTCAAAGTTTAATTTTTATTTTGGGTTTTTCGCCATATTGCATTTATTTTTTAACCAATCCAGTTCATATTTGGCACACAAAAATCGAGCTTTACAGATTCTAAAATTTTAAGACAAAAGTACTTGTTCTTAAATACCGCCAGAGGGCACTTATCCTCAAACTTAAAATTTATTTACATCATAACTTTTTTATTTTGACAGATATCGCAAAGCTGGGGGCGCCATTTTATAGACAATCAAAAACTTTAAAAATATAGGTAAATGTTAGTTAAGTAACCATTTGTTAAAAAAGCTTTATGGCACTTAAAAACAAAAACTATAATTATTTAGAAGGATCAAATATAACTTGACACAAATCAACTTTTTAATTAATTATTCTGTACAGGCTGTCACAAATTCGAGGGGCAGCATTACAAGACATACAAGGTTGATTAAATTGGGGCAAAATTGTGCATTTTTATGCTTAATTTCCTTTTAAAAATTGTAGCTGTTTCGGAGTTATGCGGAAAAATGCAACAAAATTTGAACCAGTTTTAATTTTTTTGTCAGTTTATTTGATAAGATATTTTTTAAAAACGACACATTATCATTGCCACTTTTTCTGTTCTATAAAATGATGTCATTACATTTAGGATCTGACGTTTTGTCTTTAAGCCGCCATCATCAACTTTTTTTTTTAAAGAGGCATAATATGTGGTTACTTAATAACTTGTATTTAAATTGTAAATCCAACGATATATAAACATTTTAAATTAATGCGACGTTTCGAACTGAAAACCATCATTGACTATTTTGCCATTACAAATAACTATTTTATCCCAAAGTTCGGAGAAATTTCCGTCCCAGGTAAGTATGTATCCATTTTTTATGACAGGCTATGAATGGCTTTAAATATTTAAATTTTTGAAACGAAATATTGTTAAGCCTACCGTCTTAGGTGCCCCTCAGATTTGTAACACCCTGTATAGTGTTCTGATAACTCCCAGGATGGCTGCTTAAGTGCTTGGCTGGAAATTTTAATAAAAGATGTCGAAATTGTCTTATTAACAAAATTACTACTTGTAAGCAATTGACAAGTAGCTTTTTTCATTAAAATACGGGGTGGCCATCCATATTTTGACCCATTTTAATCTATCCTAATATTATAAGGAGATAAAGTTTGCAACTTTGTTTGCAAGGGCTAATCTTCGGAAATACTAAACCGATCATAAAAATCTTCTACAATCAGAAAGCTACACTATTCAGGAGTGCTATAGGCTATATTTTATTATAATTGAACAAAAAAAAACAGAAAAATGTAATTAACGCCCAACGAAGTGGGTATGGGTCATCCGACTCAACTAACCAGTTATGTATAAAATAGAATCTAGATGCGGTTCTATTTTTCAATTTTTAATTAACCATTTATCGAATATCATCTTCTCATTAAAAAATGTGTCACAAGTTATAGCAAAGACAATTATAGTAAAACTATATTTGTATTTGTTTGTGGAGTTATTTTAAAAAGTAACTTTTTCATATCCAAAAGAAAATCAAACATTAATACATAAAATGATATAAGAAAACTTTAAAAACGGTAAAATAATATTTAGATGTGTATAGTTTTTCTTTATGCACTAACGAAAATTACTTTTTCTACCCTTTTTTTAAGCTGGTGTTGGGTCTATACATATCAAATTGGCCAATGCTGGAAGACATAAGATTTATATTTATTTAAAATTAATTATTGTAGTTGTTTATTTTTTTTGCAGAAATTTATATAACTTTATAGTTACATAGAAATAGGTCCTGTTCTGTCAACTATATGATTTTTTTTTAGGTGGGCAGAATAGACGAAAGATTGGCCGCAGTAGAAACAATTTTAATGCAAAAGGATAAAGAAGATAGAGAACGACAAAAGTTACAACAACAAATTTACGAAGTGGTGTTGGATATACAAAAGAACCTTCCGCAGATGATTGACCAGCTAAATCAAGATTTAAGTGTAAAGGTATGAAAAAATATTTCTTTTACTTCTGTATCATAACCCCTTCACCAACTCTGCTACTTCAGTAAAAATTAAGGTAATTGTTTGCTTATCGCACACCACGTCGTTGATTTCGTGGACGCTGCGCTGATTACGATCCTGAAAAAGAAATAGTCGACAACGTTTAGTTCTCGAAATATTTATCATCAAAATTGAATAGAAAATTAAACTAAATTCGCTATATTTCCCCTTTTTTGCACGCAATTTTTCGGGTTTTTCGCTAAATTAGCACCCACTATTTAATTTCCACCTCCAAAAATTAATTTTATTTATTTATTTTACCTCTTTTTATCGTTAAAACTTCAAAAATATTCAAAAACTAAAATATATTTCAGTTAATAATGAACACACCACCTGCTGCAATAAGTGAGCCAATGATGACGAAAAAGATTTTATATCAATGGAAAAAGAAGTTATGGATAAGATGGAAAAAGTAACGTCGACAATAAAGAGCATGGATCAGGAACTAGCAAAGATCAGGGAAGAAAACCTGAACAGTATTCAAGACATAAGTAACAGGTCGTCAGAAAATTTGGATAAGGTTAAAAGACAGCTGGATAACAGTGAGGGCCTATTAGCAAAATATGAAAATAAATTGGCGGAATATAATAACAGGATTCCACTAATTGAACCCAGAAATTATAAAGAAGATGACGCATGGAAAGAAAACTTTTTAAGGGGTAATTTCATTTCTTCCATTTTTACTTACAGTCTTAGGGCATATTTCTGTATCCGGGGAATAAAAAGCAGGGGGTCAGCGACTGATTTTTTTACTTAGATGTGTGGTATCAGCGTTTAATTCCATAATTTTTGAAAAGTAGTTAGAAACCTTTAATAATAAATCAAAACCTATTTTTAATGCTGCAATATGGTTATTTTGCAATCCTTTTGTTTTATAGAGGTTTTCCATATTCAGTCAACATACGGCAGTATTCACCATTCTCATAGGTGTCTGTCTGATAGCTATCTATTTGCTAAGGTTTATCTTTCTGTTAATAACACATGGTATTCACCACCAATATCGCACGCCCTGATTGTTGGCAGAGAGTTAAAATATTTTTTTTACTGGCATTTACTACATATTCACTTCATAAAAAATGCTACAACTAACTCTTCCTCAAAAAAGAAAAATTAACATACACAGCTTGAATGACAGAAGTGTTTCTTTTAAAATAATAATAATTAGTTAACGTCACTTTATCTGACAGTCAAAATTCTTGACAGAGCAAAAACTATCTGACAAATTATCAGAGGGTTTATCTAACTAATAAATGTTAACTAAGCATGGTAAATACAGAAAACCTTTTAACTGGCTGTTAAGCAGGCTCATAATCAGCCCGATAATTTAAAGATTTATGAATACGGCAATAGTTTTATTAAGACTTTTTGTTCCAATTTGCTATTAGGATTATAAAGTGACCACTACTCCATAGATTTTTAAAATAATATGTAAGAATCATAAAGGACTGCATATATAAAATTGATTAAACTGCGTCTTGGTTTGGAGCTTCTCAAAAATAAGATTGACAATATAAAAAGTGATCAAGAATCAAATATTAGATTTAGATCAACTTAAAAACTTGTATCGTAAAAATATAACTTACTATTGCACCTAATTTACCTGCCTTTGAATTAGGAAGATAGGTTTTGATACTGGTTTTTAGTAGTTGAGTAAAATAATACAGCCTAACGTTAATTTGTACAATGTTGATAATAACAAAAACCCATTTCAGAACTAGAGACTCAAAAGAATCAAGTAACAGAAATTATAACTGACATTAAAATTGTTCAAAACGACGTAAAGAATTTACCAAGCAAGAGTGATATTGATTTATCTCGAAACACAACGCTGCATAAGCTTGAAGAAATTAAACAGGAGCTACCTCAAAGTTCCAGTGATTCAATTGAAAGCCTAAAGAATACTCTTAGAGAAATTAAAACTGATACTGATAAGAACCATGACACTGTTAAGA
Source organism: Listronotus bonariensis (assembly GCA_014170235.1). NCBI lineage: Eukaryota > Metazoa > Arthropoda > Insecta > Coleoptera > Curculionidae > Listronotus > Listronotus bonariensis. Next base: position 50,162 of record JACEGR010004808.1, on the reverse strand, counting down.
ACTCCTTTAACGAACTGACGGAGATTACTTCACATTTAACCGAAAGTTTTTCCAAAAACTATGAGAACATAAGGTAAGTATGATTTATGGTATTTATTATTTAAATATTTTACAGGGTCGGCCAAATGCCAAATTTGACACTTTTTATAGGAAACGCATATTCCTGTATGCACAAACACTAACCTGCTTTATTTGCGAGGCTCAAAATTTAAGCCAAGAACTTACTGGTGTAAACCTCCATTCGCTATCTTGCGGTGTTTACCCTCTACTTTCTACCTGATAACAATATAGTAGGGGAGCCCACGATGCTAAATGGGGATTTACTCGACCATCATAGAGACCTATAGGGTTGCAAAGCTTAGATGAAAGAAGAAAAAGTTATATAATGTGTACCTTTTCATCGGTGGGGGAAGCTGCTTGTGGAAATCGTTTGGATCGTATCGGGTTATGTATTTTTCGTTATCCTTGAATTATTTTCTTCAGAGTAAAAAAATAGCCACACTCGAGAATGTCAAATAACGTTTTTTTACAACTTTGTAGCCTTCCGCTTTCTTTACGTCACTTTCAAATTGTCAGATTAGTGAAATATACACTATTTGGCATATAATTAAAGTAACCTATCTTAATCTGTCGCGCTTGAAAATGTCTGATGGATATATTTTTGGGTTTAATGATCGGCCCTTGTATACGGGGCTCATATTTGGTGAAGGTATTTATTCGGGTACAAAGTATCGTCCGGTATATTAATCTGCCGCGCTGTGGTAAATAACGCAATCCCCTTTTGGGCTCCCCTACCATAATAAATATCGTTATACGTGACATTTCAGAAACCGCTCTAAAGAAACACAATGTGTAATACATTCCTTAAAGGAAATTTTTTGGCCTTTTTAAAACCGAAAAAATATACAGGGTCTCTGACTTAAAAAGAAAAAAAAATGTTAAAAAAATAATAGCCAATCTGCAAACTGCATAAAAAGTTGCTGAAAATTGTTTTACAGAATTTGAAAATTACAATAAACAAAAAGTTATGAAGGATTGGCGAAACTGTAAGAAATTAAAAAACACGCTGTAGCGAGTAAATGACGCAAGATAGCGAATTGCGGTTTAAACAGTATGTTTGGCTTAAAATTTGTACCACGAGGGTCAGTTTTAGTTTAAAACATATAGAAACATACGCTTTCTATAAAAAAATAACGTCCAATTTGGTCCACCTTGTGCACTGAACACCAATATTTGGGACATTATTAGAAATTTACCCCAACATACATTATTATAAAGATGTGAAAGTTCTTATAAGAACCTAAATTAATTTTGTGCCTTTAGATCGGAAATTAAAAATTTGGGAAAAATGGAAAAAGTAATTGTACAGACTGCAGATAGTGTTTTGGATACAAAACGTCGTGTAGAATACGGGGTTCACCAAATTATATCAGAAATTGAAAAACAAATGAAGGTGGGATCAAATGAAATAAGTCAAGGAATTAATGAAAGGTAAGCATTTTAAATTCTTAAAATAAAATCATAATTTTTAATAGTGAAATAGTGAATGATGCTTCTTCAGTTCGCATAGATGTAAAGTGTGATATGTTGTTGGATTTAAAATTAAAATGAGGGTTTATTAAGTTTAAAACGAAATAATTTATCTATTTAAAAAAGAGCCACTCAAAAATAAAACCTGAGATCTTAAGTTTAGTTACGTCATTTTATTGAAATATGAAAGTGGCAACGATATTTATTTTAAATTAAACTGTGTCGAAATTTTTTCCAGCATAATCCCGGGACGGCTGTATACAGGGTGGGGTGAACAGAACGATGTTAATAAAGTGCAAGGGCAGATTCTGACATTAAAAATAGAAAAAAAAGAGTTCATATAAACATGGGTCCGTAAATTCCTTTTTCTCAAGATACAGGATGTAATACTTGTACAAAAAAAATAATAATTTATCACCAACTTAATTACATTTAATAACTTCAGTGGCGCCCCCAGCGGGAACTGTAGGAATATTTCTAACAAAAAACGATACACCAGTGACTGTGTTAATGTGTGTAAAATTTATGTGCTTTCTTTAGATTAAGCAAATAAAAATACTGCTTTTATGCTTCTTATTTTTTTTTCGTATCTTGTTTAGTTTAAGAGAAAAAACATAAAATCCACTTAATTGCATATTTTTAGATCAAAAAGAAGTTATGCTGGAACTTTTTCCTTTAAAAATGAGGTTTTATAATTTTTTATTAGCAGTTAGGTAACATCAACAATAAATACCTGTTTACGGTTTATATCCATTCTAACAATTTTTACTAAAATAGGTGTTTTTAAAATTTTCAAGTTTTTCGAAAAGTTTATTCACCCTGTTAAGAACGAAAAATTTGCGGACTCATGTTTATGTGAACTTTTGTTAATATATTTTCTAAAGTAAAATCCGCACTTAGATTTTCTTAACAACATTCTGTAACACCCTGTATATTTGAATTTTGAAATAACATTATTAAGCATGAAAATACGCAACTTTGCTTTAATTCGACCAACACCGTTCATTTAATTCAGTCAAATATAACCTGCCTGTTATATTTGACTAAAAAAAGTAAACAAGCAGGTTATGTCATGAAGATCTAGACGACTTTAAAACAATTTTTTGGTCAATTTTTGACAGATTTCAAACCTGTCAAGTTTTTTTTACAAAAAGAAAGGCAGTAAACAGGTGTTTTCACGAGAATTATGTAAGGTAATGTTTAATAAACATAAAGTTATTAGGTAAGAAATATTTTGCTTTGATTTTAACCCCAACACTTCTTATTTTCAAAAATATTTTTGTGATTGGCAAGCGCATGGTTACGGTTAAATGACCCTAGGGTAATATAACCTCCATGTTAACATCATACCGGTGGTGGTCGTGGGAAAATGTATACCGGTATGGAAACGAAACCGACGGTCATAGGCAAATCATGCATTGAATCCCTTCAACAATTTGCTATGTACTCTTCTAAAATTCACCGCTGCAACGAGCCCGCATATCCGAGTAGAACGAAATCAGGGGCTCCTCGCTTACACCGCTTGGGTCTTTTATCGGACGGCGACGTGATCCCTCCTCGAATAATTCCTATGTTTTAATTCTCTATGGTCGGCCTATTGGTTTCCACACCTGTAAATCGTTAAATACACTTTCCCACTGCTTTTAGATAGCAGGGTGAGTTTAGCTTTGTTCCGCGGCAGTCAAAAAGGCGAAATTTCGCGCCTCTAGCGGTGGTTTTTGAAAGTGCAAACGTAATATCGGGTTATTATTAGTTATAACTCTTCATACAATCACCTCGTGCTATGGTAGAGACGGGTGCAATTAGTGGGGGGCTGGGGTTGGCAGCCCCCTTCCGAGACGGCACTTAGCACCCCCAGAATGAATGAGCATATTAGATATAATTTGTGTTTTTCTGCAAATATTTCCGATAAACTGGGATTTAAGCGCCCCCAAAAACCCACAGCTAGTTGCGCCACTGATTGTAGCCACTTAATTTTAGGTTTGATGTATTTGAACTGTCTATATTAGATGAAGAATCTGGTGCTTTGCATAATTTAACGTCCAAAATACAAGAAGAAGTCGGTCGAGTATGGAGACAAATTGGAATTATGCATCAACAGATGAGTGCCAATGCAGATACATTAAGTCATCTTCAAAACCAAACAGATTCCTATGTTAGTGGTTCCTTAAATGTCATGGACAGCATGAAAGGAAAGGTAATAATGTTTTAAATATTATAGCCTGTACATAATTATTTACCAAGTTACTACGAAACAATATTTCATAAAATATTTCTTTTATTATTATGGTATGATTCCAAGCAATGAGCTTGAAGGTATATACAAAAAATCACCAACTTTGTTTTAAAAATAACACAATGAAAAGAAAAAATCGTTTCCCGTAAAATTGACGATGCGACTGATAAACTTGACGGATCGGGACTGAGACGTTACTGATATGTATAAATAGACCTTAAAACTTGAACTCTGTGATGAATTCATTTCTTAAAGAGGGGGAGGGGAGACCAAAACCGGTTACTTTATGCTTTTTTTTTTAAATTAAAAATTAACACAAAGTTTTTTGTCCTAGGTAGGTATGTGCGTGATATTTTTAATGCTAATCTAGACATAGGTATTCCGATTCGCTGATGCGAACATAATTTTAGTATTATATTATTATTTACTACATTCAAGAGGTTGGCAAAATCATGGGTTCTCTACCTATTCTCCACCTTCTACTGTTCAACACACTGAAACTAAATTAACAGCATGAACCTGGCATAAGGTGTATACTTAAAATTTACAAATGGTTTGACGTATTTAAATACTTAATATTATGCATTACGTATTTTAAGGTGACACAAATAACTGGACGAATGACAGAAGTTGATGAAAATCTGAATTTCTTACTTGGAAAACTGTCGTTGCTGTCTCAAGAATTCAATAGAATAAAGTCAGGTTTGGGATCAACATTGGATGAAATCCGTTCCAGTTTTCAAAAGGTTCAAGATAAAATTAAGGATAAGGGACCAGGTCCACACAAAATATCCAGCAACGAAATAATCGATAACGTAACAAATAGTTAGGAAAAAAATTGTACTAGTTGTATCTGTTACATAAATTAGGCGTGCGTAGGTGTCAGATTAGAAAGCAATATACAGATAATTCATAATTCATTACACTCATATGTCATCCTATAATAGGATTGTTTGTTGTCGATGGTCTATAGGATTTCTATCGACCATCGATAACTCGGCTTTTAAAATATAAGGTACCTAAACAGACATAAATAAGTGGGGTTACCAGATTAGGTATAAAGCTTAGTTGTGGTTACTTAGATACAGGTCTTTCAGAATAACAATAACAAACACTATAAACGCCTATGATTCCTTAAAATTCACACTTCTCTTACTAACCCCGTTCACAATTTCACATCGCGAAATTTCTAGAAACTTTTGGCTTTAGAAAAAATGTGTACCCACTGTTGGTGTTGATGAATTTTCGACGAAAATAAATTATAAATGCCAGTAGAAAACATCATGTTAATCATTAAATATAACTCCCAGTATTTCAAAGACGATGCATTTGCGACACATTTTAAATTTTTTTTCGATTCCAAAAGTTATTGTGTCGACTATAAAATTTTGTTATTAAAAATCTGTCCACCCTGTATAGTCATCTGGACATTTTAAGATAAATATCGTTATCTGTAAATTGCTTTTTATTCCTATAGGTAAGTAAGTAATTTTATACCAAAAATGTGCCATTAAAACAAAAGTGAAACAGGATTAGATATTTGTTTATTTTAAGTAATAAAAAAAAATAAGAATTTTGTTTAGTATATTAGAAAATCATGTTTTTTAACGATAATGTTTTTTTTCACATAAACGGTAATTTATTTCAGAAATTTTAAAGAAGGGAATGGATATGCTAATTGATCTAAGTACCAAAATTAGAAATTCCCAGAAATTAGAGAAATAAGTAAAGAATGTAATGCATACGGGTGGCGTCAACTTTGTACTTCGTTTATAATCGCTAGGGTGAAATTGGCACGGCCGTTTTAAAGTAGAATATAGGGGCCCCCACATAGAACATATTGTTGGACAAAAAACAAAAAATTGTATTTTGGCACTTAGATAAATTAGCATGTCCACTCTTCATTTATTTATATTAGGAAAACGTATTTTTAACTTGTGGAAGTTATATGTATAAGATATGTATTAAAAAACTATTTTACTGTAAGGATTTAATGTATCTTTTTATAATAAAACAAACACATTAAAGTATGCTATTATAATTACTTATCATACCATTTTCCTATGTTAAATTTTCATTGTAAAAACAAAAAAGAGTTTAAGTTATACACAAAACTTTTACATAGGTAGGTGCCCCAAAAGTTATTAAATTTTATTAAACATATACCGGGTGGTTTTTCAAGACTTTCTCTGCTAACTGCTGCTGGGTATTTAATCGGTGTCTATCAAGTCAGTCCAAACCAGGCGGATTAGCTTTACGTTTTTGTAAAATGTATATTAAAACTGCAAGTACTTTTCTTATTATTTAATTTTAGCAAGTAGTGTATAGAACACATCTGCTTTTTCTGAATATTATTTCGTTGCCCTTATTCTGGAGCCGATATAAATACAATCAATATCACCTAAATATACTAAGATTATCCCAACATATAAAAGAACATTTTAAAGGTCATAGCAAATACGGAACACCTAAAATACCTTACTGAAGCGTACACGGTTTTCAATTATATTTTGCCACCCACTTTTAACCATAACCAAGAAGAATAGAAAAAAACGTCCTGTACAAAAGTTTTATACCTTTTCTCTATTATCTTTTGAGCATAAAAAAGAAACAAATGAGTATCAAATACTCAAGAGAAATGAAGAGGTATTTTTTTATAGGCACCCTGTATATTATGTCACCATTAAAAAGATCTTTTAAAAAGCTTTACAAGGATACCACGTTTGATATATCTATCTTTAATAGTGTCGGAAATATGGCCATTTAAATCTGGATATAATTTTCATTATATCTACAGTTTCAACCTAATGCCGTAAGTAGGATGGAATGGAAATTATATCCACTATTTTTCAAATTTAAGTTGTCATATTTTGAAAACTATTAAGGATAGATATATCAAATGTAGTATTTTATATAAGGGTTTTTATAAGACATTTTTAATGGTGACATAATATACGAGGTGTTCCATTTAAAAAATCTTACCTCCTCATTTTTTTGAGTTTTTGATGTTCATTTGTTTCATTTTTATGCATAAAAGATAATAGATGAAAAAGTACAAAACTTTTAAAAGGACGTTTTTTTCTATGCTTCTTGGTTATAGTTAAAAGTAGGTGGCAAAATATAAATGAAAACCCTGAACGTTTAAGATTTTAGTTAGTATATTTTAGTAGTTTGATGGTCAAATGACAAAATTGGCCTTAACCTGGATTCCGGTATAGAGAAGGTTTTTTGCGGTTTCAGGTTACGCAGGGTGATGTCTAATTTAAGAATCCGACTGATGCCACCCTGGCAGCCTTGGGCAATGGGCTATGTTGGACATGCTCTTACAGGTTTTCGAGGTTGCTGAATACTATTATAAAATCAAACTTCATATTGAGGTCAAATGTTACAAGATACACACCCCTTGGGGTGTAAAAAGTAATTTCTTAATTTGGATTTTATTAGTGTAAGCTCGTAAGTTTTTTTTGCAGTTTTTGGTTACATAAGGTGTCTAATTTAAGAATCCAATTGATGTCATTTGGGCACCCTTGGGCAATGGAAAATATTTACCTTGGCGGTCGGGGTTGGGGGTATATATTTTTTAATAAAAACAATATGTGTTTTACATGCTTTTATAGGTTTTTGAGGTTGCAATACAATTCTTAAGTCAAAATTTACAAAAGGGTTGAATTTTATAAAATACAGAAGCCCTGGGATGTAAAAGCATTTTCTAAATTAAGATTTTATTGTCGAAAAATATTTTTTAGGGTTTTCAGGTTGCTAAATTTTATTACAAAATATGTTATTATAGGAGTTACTTTCCAAAATAACCGAATATAAGTTTTAAGCCGCTTGTGGTTAAAACCCATTTTAATGGTAGTAATAAATGGTGGAAATAAAACGTGTTTAATAATATAATGTTGTAATAGCCTAAATGTTTCATACTTCATCGCTAATAAATAATATATACTCCAAATAAGGTTTAAAAACCCTTTTAGGAGTTGTAAACAGTACAAAACTTTTGTCAAATCTAATCATATCAACCAAATAAAAAAAAATTAAAAATAAAATGTTTATTGTATAGACAGCTCATAAAAAGGTGGAAAGTACCACCAGGCGTATTTTAATAACCACCGATAAAATCTTACTAACTAAAAAATATAAAAACAAAACTAGAGATATACAAACTAGAAACAAAATATAAATATATACCTACAACAATTACATATTGTTCTCTGGTACATGCTTGCGTATTTTAGATTTAAAAACAGGTACACTTAAGTTTTTAAAACTAAGGGGTAGTGAGTTATAGATTGGAGGCATAAGATAAAAGAAACATGATTTAAAGAATTCTGTTCTGTGATAAGGTATACAGATTGCATCTCTGAAGCGAATGTTTACTTGATGAGCGTCTCTCCTGTAAGTTATAAGTTCATTAAGATACTGAGGCTCTTTCAGCGTTATTACTTTTGTGTATCAGACAGCTCATATGAACATAGCGCTTCTAAGCCTTATTGTGACCAAATAGTTTCACAACATGTTAACCTTCATGATCTCTACGAGACAGATTTTTAACATACCTAACACAAGAGTTCTGCACTTTTTGAATTTTATATTTATTAAAATTTGTTAAAAATGGTCCATATACAATGTCAAGATAGCCCGGTATTGAAAGTACCAAACTATCCGTAAGCAACTTTTTGATGTTAGAGGGAAGAAGACTCTTGAATTCATACAGTGACTTAAGTTTATAATAAGATCATTGACAATCTTGTTAACATGTGAATTAAAAGTTAGCTTACTATTCATATACAATCCAAGATTATTCACTTCATTAGTCACTGTATGTCAATACAATTCAATTTAATGTTCATAAATGAAACATCTATGTCTTTTCATGAGTACAGAATTGTGTTTTGTGTTTTGTTTTACTAGGATGTATGAGCAGCGAATTTGCAGTTGCCCAGCCTGAGTTACTATTTAAGTCGGTATTAATTAAATGTATACTTACTATCTGGAAGATTATGTATCAAGCTGGGGAGATATATTTGCAAATCATCCGCATACATATGGTATTTACAATGCTTTATATGGCCAACAAGGTCCGAAGCGAAAATCATAAAAAGTAATGGCCCAAGAACAGATCCCTGCTGAACACCCCTCTAAACAACTCTCCAACCAGACCGTATTAACCCATCATCACCCATCAGTCCGACTGTCTGCTGCCTATGGTGGGGGTAACTAGCGAACCATCCATTATAGCATTCATTTTTTAATAGGTTAATTTAGCTAGTAATAAATCTATATTTAGAATCGTCATCATTCTCGTCGTTATCAGATCCAATAGATGCACCGAATTTAGTTTGAGATTTTGACAAGAATGATCGCCGTCCTAAATTAATTGATAATAGTGTCACATTAAACTATAAGATAAACCATTGCAGGGATATTAGATTTGCACGAACGTTTTACCATCTTCATAATAATACTGGTTGCAATCTGATGATATCCGTAAAACTGTTTTTATACACTGCTGCTCAATTCAACTGCAACTGGAAATTTTTTAGTAAATTTCAAATCGTTATTACTTTTAAATACAATGCAATAGGAAAATGTGGCTTTTACCTTTTTGTAGGATAACTTTTTTGGAAAAAAATGGCTATTTCATTTTATGTAAACTTTTTCTTGTTTTTATTCTACAGAGTGTAATGGAGAAGTCCGTTTTTTACAAAAACTTTGTCAAGAGCGACATTCTACAAATACATATTTTTTTATTTTTAATTGTATAGTGTTATTCAGTAGACCATTTTAAAAAACAAGTTTGTCAGATTTTTGATATCTGCTTCATTTTTCATGTTATAATTTTTTTTTAGCAAATTGTTTTTTTTTCATATTGTACTCCCTGTATTTAACAGTTTATCACAGCGATTAATTTTTTCAGATAATTTTAAATGTACATAAGTACCCTTTTAAAACTGCATTAGAATTTTATTTCTAAAAAATGATTAACGCGTCAGTAGCGTCGCAAATGTAATTAAATTGTATTTGGTAAAAGATCAATTCCCAAAGTTTCTGTGAGCACCACATATTCTGTATTTAAGATTTTAATTGTTTCTTTACAATTTTTAGAAACTACGAACATTTATCTCGGGACGGTTTTTTCCTTTTTTTAAAAAAGTCATCAGTGGCGTAGATATAATTTTTCTTCTGAATGCTCTTTTTACTTACCAGAGGATTATTTCATGGAAGTAATAATTTGTAATTCGGGTTATTTTAGGGCATTTATCGATTAGCTTAGAACAAACGTTAACATTTTTTTAAATCTTAGTCATTTTAAAAAAATATATACAGGGTGTTTCAAAAATTAAAGCTTCCACATTTGTATTTTTTTAAATGAAAAGCAGGGTCTGAATCTTTAGATGATTTTACGAAGAAAGTTCAAATAAACTTATGTTCGACTGTCCTAACTTTTGAGATACAGGGTGTGAAACTTAAAAAAATATATACCTTTTTTTTATAATAACTGTGATATTACTCTACAAATTTTAATAAAATTTGGTACACAGCCACTACACATTGGGGGCATATTTTAAAGTCAAATATTTTTTCTTTCTTTCAGTGGCGTTCGAGCGGGAATTAAATTAAATATTTTTTAAAGAAAATCATAGTACGTCACTGCTTTTTTGAAACAAAAATTATTTTTATAATTTTTATTTACTTTTAAGCAAATTTGATATCATGTTATTCTTTTGTCCGACGAATAGTTTTTACTTAATAAAATATGAAGCCTTTCTCGGCATGTTCATATATTGTAAAAATTGATAAAAATGCCTTATTGGTGTTTTGGTAAAAGTGGCAAGGTTTATTTTTTTAAAAAACGCAAGTACCTTTTTTTTTTTTTTTTTTTCACCCTTTCGGGGTCATCCACCCAGGTCCGACGACCGCCCCCTAGGTGGTGCACTGCAGCCTGAAGGCTTATTGTACCTTGACCCCTACTCCTTCTCATTCACACACCATTCATTCCATAACTTAGATGGTTGTTGCTCGGTCCGCATCCCCGAGCAGACAACACCGTGTGCCGCCGCCCGAAACACCGCTGCCGTCGGACACCCATCTAAATTATGGGCGCGCATTTCACTGCTTAACTCCAGTGATCGACGTTTGCCGATACAACCGAAGCCGCCACAAGCGCGCCTACGCAAATACCTGCATTTTAATCTCTCCAAATCTTTCATATCCAACTTTTACAATTCTGTTATAAGAACTTCCAGCCAACATCTTTGGTATATTCGTGAACCACTTAAGAGACTGTTGTAGATCCCGCTCACTAGTTGCATATAGGTTTAGGTCATTACAATTTTTTTTAAAGTTCACACCCTGTATCTCAAAAGATAGGACAGTCAGATCATAAGTTTATTTGAACTTTCTTCGTAAAATTATCTAAGGATTCACACCCTGCTTTTCATTAAAAAAATACAAATGTGGAAGCTTTAATTTTGGAAACACCCTGTATATTTTTTCTAAAATTACTAAGATTAATAAAATGGTAACATTTGTTCTAAGCTAATCGATAAATGCCCTAAAATAACCCGAATTACAAATTATTACTTCTATGCAATAATCCTCTGGTAAGTAAAAAGAGCATTCAGAAGAAAAATTATATCTACTCCACTGATGACTTTTTCTACGAAAAGTAATAAACTGTCCCGAGATAAATGTCCGTAGTTTCTAAAAATTATAAAGAAACGATTTAAATCTTAAATACAGAATATGTGGTGCTCATAGAAACTTTGGGAATTGATATTTTACCAAAATACAATTTAATTACATTTGCGACGCTACTGACGCGTTAATCATTTTTTAGAAATAAAATTCTAATACAGTTTTAAAAGGGTACTTATGTACATTTAAAATTATCTGAAAAAATTAATAGCTTTGATAAACTGTTAAATACAGGGAGTACAATATGAAAAAAAATCAACTTAGTTAAAAAAATATATAACATGAAAAATGGAGCAGATATCAAAATTCTGAGAAACTTGTTTTTTTAAAATGGTTTACTAAATAACACTTTATAATTAAAAAACAAAAACTATTTTTTTTGTAGAATGTCGCTCTTGACAAAGTTTTTGTAAAAAACGGACTTTTCTATTACACCCTGTAGAATAAAAACAAGAGAAAATTTACACAAAGTATGGTGGCTATTTTTTTGCAAAAAGTTATCCTACAAAACGGTAAAAGCCGCATTTTGCTATTGCATTTTATTTAAGAGTAATAACGATTTGAAATTTACCAAAAAAAATCCAGTTGCAGTTGAATTGAGCAGCAGTTTAGATAGACTTTTAATATTTCCAAAAAGCATTTTGTTTTTGGAGATAAACAAGAATACCCATTTGGCGATCCTTCCGTGACTCATATGGTTTACATTTGTTTTTATCATAGGAGTAATCAATAAATATTATATATCATTTTTGTCTCAAAACGACCGCAGCTTTTTAAAATGTAACCATATTTTAACTTTAAAACTGTATAAACCTGCACTTTGTGGTAAAAGTTATATTATTTATTTAATATAAAACATCTTGTTGTTAGTTTCTTTCTTTGAAATCTTGTTGTAGATGTAATTTAATTAAAGATGTAATTAAATTAAAATCAAATATTTAAAACACGTGTGTTCTTTTAAACTATGAATAGACTGGCAGTTTTTTCATAAATAGTTGCAAATATTTTTGAACATCACCTCCAATTGCCTAGCTAATGGTCCTAAGCATCGCAAAACCATCTTGTATTGTATGAGTCAAAAGTATGTCAGATCTTGCAGATTTAAAAATTGCATTGCACAGCCTTTAAACATCGGTATTGGTACCGAGCATAATTCATATTAGTATAAGAGCCAGTATCAAGAGTGAGGCTTCTATATGTACCTACCATACATTAAATGGGAATTCACTAGGTCCAACGCCAGTGGTTTTGCCGGTGCGCAAGTATGACAAAGGTATCAATTTTTGACAAATTTTAGTTGTATGTAGCCACGTCTGCCCTTTGGCAATTTGAGAATACAGTGCATTACTTTAATTGTATCCATTAAAAAGCTCTTTTAAAGTATATAAAGTATATAATATACAGGGTAGGACAAAAAGTATACAGGATGAATCAGAAGTCTAAAAACGCTCATTTACTTGTTATTCAGAAAACTTTTTTAAATTCTTTTTCGAAGGTATATTGCCAGGCATAAACTTCATATTTAAAATATATTTTGATGTAAACAGGGCTGCTCAAAAAAGATTGACGGTATAAAGTGAGGTTTTTTTTAATGAATCACCCTGTATGTAATTTTTGTTAAATTCCTCTTTACATTCTATCACTTTTTTGTTGTAGGTTAATAAGAGTTATATCTTCAAATTTAGGAAATATTGTAGTTTTTTTTTTGAAAAAATCTAACATTCAGGACATTTTTCATGAAATTACCATTTTCCTAATTTTGAATGGTATTGAAGTTGCCTAGGCAAAAATTACCCTATAAATCATATTTGTATGTTTTATTATTAAAATGTATTTTGAATATACAGGGTGTCGAGAAAATAGAGGTAAACAGAAAAATTAGAACCTCCAAAACTTTCTTACTTTAAATCGAAAACCCTGCATTTTCTTTTATCATTGATTCAAACCTTTTAATACCTATACATTTTTTAAGGTTGCTCTATACATAAGTCAAGTAGTTTTTGAAATATTTTTAATTTTCTTTTTTTTAAAGAAAATATTAGTTTTAAATGGCCCATCCTCTATTTTCTTTGATCATTGCTTGGGAGCTTCTAATACCTATATTTCTTTTGGTAAAGCTATACCCAATAATTCAAGCAGTTTTTGCCAAATTTTTAATTTTATTGTTTTTTTTCAAGAAAGTGTTAATTTTGACGTAAATTATGGTAGCGGGTGTAAACTTATTAAAAATGAAATTTTTCAAACAAAATTGTATGGTGTGGTTTATATCATCGGTAAAGCATAAAAACCCGTTGGTAGTTTAAAATCGTTTAGTTAATTTTTCTAAAGCCTTTGTGCTGGCATGTCTTTAATTGGGGGATTACATTTTGTATACTCAACATGTGATAAACAGATTCTCATTCTTTATCGAACTATTCAAATACTCAGTATTCTGAAATAGTATTCAGAATACATTTGTGTGTTTGGTATTCAGTATTCGACAGAATACTTTTTGGTTAGTATTCGGGAATGTCGTATCGGATAAATAAAAATATATTTTAAAGACCATAATAAAGAGCCTTAAGAAAGTGCTATTGGTTATTCCGAAATAATCAGTAACAGGGCCTAAAAATAAAATGGACAATTGAATTTTTCGGTTTTTCCGGATATCTCCGGAACTAACCGGAATTTTTTAAATTTCTCTTCGCCCAATTATTCAGTATTAGGATGCGCAACTTTGCCTTTATTTAACCAACTTGTTATCTCTTACCAAGGTAGCAATGCTAATGCATCGAATTTGTAACACTCTGTACATACCTACCTTAAAACTTATCGCTGGTAACTTTGTGATCTAAAAAAAGGGTGTGATTTATCATAAAGGAGTGGCAAGGGATTGCTAAGTAAATTCACTCATAACCAATGATTATAAAATTAAAATAGGTGTTTTTCCCCCTAAGGTATTTTTTAAAATTCTAATATCCCCGAAAATTGCCTGTCTTTTGTGATCCAATGCCTCACACTCTGACAGTATGTGGGTTACTGTCTCGGTCTCTGCTCCGCATAATCTGCAGTCCAGATCTCTTGTCTGACAGTATGTGAGTTACTGTTTCGGTCTCTGCCCCGCATAATCTGCATTCCAGATCTCCGTTGTATAATCCCATTTTATTCAGATGTTCTTTCACTCGAGCAAGCCGGTGAGAAAACCGCCTGTGAATGTTCTTAGCTGATTCCTACCCATTTTAAGTAATTCTTTATCTCTTTTAGTGCATGGTCCTTTGATGTATATGTTCCCATGCTTGTGTTGGGGAAGCCTCCCCCAGTACAGTCTGCAGGTACCCAGTTTTGTACCGCACTTCCGAAGGTACAAACACGACAATTTCTTCAAAATGCTCCAGATGAAGAATATCTAGCAAAAAATGTAAGATTTTTTCTACACTTTGAGTATTTTTCTGATAGTACTACTATAAGTACACTATATTGATTGTTTTTATCTACAAAACTACAAAATTTACTGATAAGAAACAAATTTTGTTGCAGTTGGCGCTGATTATGGGAGTTGCCGGAGCATGTCGAGAAAAGGAGCTCTGCCAGTTTGACTGCAGCGATGTCTTGGACCATGGAAGCTTTTTTCTGGTGAATCTACGGAATACAAAATCAGGAAAGGATCGCTCGTTTGTAATAAAAGCGTCCAGTGAAAACTCTTCGAATGTAGTGGAAATGGTGAGGGGTCTAAGGCCATTTGCACAACATACAAGATCTTTTGTGTCCTACAAAAATAGGAAATGCATGACTCAACCTGTAGGAAAAAATACATTTGGACAGCTACCAAGCAGAATTGCTGGCTATTTGCGACTACCAGACGCAAACCTATATACTGGGCATTGTTTCCGCAGATCATCAGCTTCTTTACTTGCCGACTCGGGAGCAACCATAGATGTGTTAAAAAGACATGGTGGCTGGAAAAGCAGTTCTGTTGCTGAAGGTTATGTTGAAAATTAATTGTTTCGAAAGAAGAATGTTGCCAATGAAATTTTCACCAATGTCTCCTTCGATGTTAATATGGCATCAGCATCAATTTCAGAAAATGAGACGACAACGGCGACGGCTACGTATGTGCAGAATACGTCTATAAGTAAAAATGTTACATTCAACTGTCCACCCTTCGTTAGCCTTGCAAACTGCACCGAAGTAAATATAAATGTAAATATATAATATATATGATAATAAGAACTAGATTTAAGTAATACATGTGTTAATTAAACCTTTTACCATAAATTTTAACAAATAAATAAAATTTTATTAAAATAATTAATTATCGTTTATATTGGAAGAATTTACTTTAAAACCCCCAAGGGATTAAAAATGCAACTTTATTCCTTAAAAGAGGAATTAAAAGTGCACTTTAAATCCCTAAAGTGCATATATATATTTTTTGCACCAGTTTAATTTTATTTTTAACATTGCTGTATAATTGGTCAGTTTACATCATATCTTAATAAGAAAAAAATTTACAAAGTTAAAGGGTATATAAAATACCCAAAATAACATATTTAGGACCATTAGAAGTAATATTCCTAATATTCAATTACTTAACATTTTCTTTTTAAGGGAGATTTGGGACAACTAGAAGTAATATTCTTGATATTCAATTACTTAAAATTTTCTTTTTAAGGGAGAAAAGAACTATGTCAAAATAACCCTTTTAAGACCATACCAGTTAGTTCTGGTTAGTTATACTTGCCCATCAGTGTTTCCACAGTGGGCAAGCAGGCACCTGAATAGGATACAAATTTATATAAAACGCACCCAAAATATAATTATGATTTGTTAACAAAACGAGGTAACGTTTTACAAGTAGCGCCATCACTTATTAGGATGCATAAGATAGACAGTAGTCATTCAACACTTATTCAACGATCTTTTTCACAAAATAGCTACGCGTTAGCTAGTATCTTCTTTGATCTTTTTATAACCTTGTTGTAGACATTCCTGATAAAATGGCAAATATAAGTGTGTGTCAATTTTTATTTTATATACAGGGTGTCCGCTAATTATTACACACAGATTCTTTGTGTCAAAATATTAGGATTTAACCTAACATACCTATATCCCAAAAATGATAATACGGAAGATACAGTGTGTCAAAGTTTTAAAAATATTTTTAATTTTTTTAGATAGTTTTTGATACGGTTTGAATATTTCAGTGAAACTCGGTATCTAGGGGTTTTTTGACATGAGCTATTAAGATCTGATATTAATTTTTATGTGTAAACTAGAGGGGCTAGCTACACTAATTTAAATTTACTATACTTTGTAAGAATGGCTCAGGGAAGCCGTTCTCAAGATTTTTGCATTTAAGTGGTTTAGTGCGACCAAAAAGTAAATATATAAAAGAATACATATCATTCGTTCATCATAAGTAGTACAGGAAATGAAGCATTTCACCTGGCAATATTTTGGTCCTGCATGGATTGACTTGACAGTTTAAAAGAAAGAAGAGTATAGCCCAAGGATCAAAACCTATATCGTACCAAAGGGCACCAAAACCCTGGGGTTGGTTGCCACCCCCCTAGAGGGTAGAAATTTTTATTTCATTTTATAACAGGAAACGACTGAAAAGGTGATTCTAAGCTAAAAACGTTCCGTATATTTCCTTCGTAAAACTTATACTTTTCAAGTTATTCGCGATTAAAAGTAATTTAAAAAAAATCATTTAAGACGACCCCCTAATTAAATTTGTCCTTCACCCTTTGCATTTCAATACATGCTCTAATAATACGTCCAAGAAGGTTACCAATTTTAAATGCCTAATTTCAGAAAAATTTCAGCTTAAAGTGAAAACTAATTTTCCAGAATTTCATATTTTTCACCGCTTCTTTCTAAATCACTTCCAAAAATACTGGAGATAAGTAAAAAATGGTAGAGTCCTAAATTGCATCTTTCATAATAACTTAAATTTTTCTGTGCGTAGATTTTCTGTATAGTCAATATTTCACGAGATGTAGTCGTTTCCTCTATTTACGAACGAGCACCACCTTTTTCAAACCTTTTAAACTAACCCCATTTAAAAACCAAAGGATCTTAGGGAATTTTACCTAAAAACTCTAAAAACATTACAAAAAAATTAACAACAATTAACACCCCGTATCTTAATTCGTATTGGTTGTAGAAAAATTATAATAAAATAATTTTGTTTGTCTTTTTAAAACCTATAATAATTTTGCTTTCCACATTTTTTTATTAAATGCGTAGTTTTTGAGTTATTCGCAAAAACCATTAAACCGTCGATTTTTTTGTCGAAAAGTTGTTATTTTCAATCGCAAATAACTTATATATTAGTGTAAAAAATGTATAAAAATGTTTTGCTAATAACCTTTCTTTAAATTAATTTTTGTAAAATAAAATAAAATTTGAACCCCGCGGGGGGATGGCAACCACCCCCAGGGTTTTGACGCCCTTTGGTTCAATATAGGTTGTGATCATTGGGCTATACCCTACCTTCTGTTAAAAGTTCAAGTCAATCCATGCTAAACCAAAGAATTACCAGGTTTTAGCTTTTTTTTAGCTTTATTTTTGTACTATAGGCAGTTGTAGTTATTACTAAATACGCCATTTTTAAACGCATTTTTTTTTTGGTTACACTAAAACACTTAAATTGAAATATCTTGAAAACGGTTGCTTAGAGCCATTCTTACAAAAAAAACCTTTTTGTGTAGAAACCATAGGGGAGTTTACTGATTTACTTAGATGGTACATACAGTGTGGCACAAAAAGGTAGGATGTTTAAGAAAAATTTAAAGAGTGTAGTAAGCCCACTCTGGTTAACACATAAAAATAATATCAGATCTAAATAGCTCGTGTTTAAAAACCCCTAGATACCAAGTTTTATTAAAATATTTAAAACGTATCAAAAATTATCGAAATAAATTAAACATATTTTTTTTTACTTTGATACCCTGTATCTTCCTTATTATCAATTTTTGGATATAGGTATTTGTGGTTAAATCTTAATGTTTTGGCATAAGGCATCTGTGGTTTCTCTGTGTACCATTAATTAGCGGACACCCTGTATTGATATCAGCTTTCTCAGGACACTGTATTTGATATTTAATTATTTTTGTTATTTTGCAAGAATCTTACGTATAAACAAAGTGTTATGTCATATGATATTTTTAAAGATTAGAGTATGGATGGTGGATGGGGTCAAGCAGTTTAATTTTTTTTTATAGGTATTCAGTTAAGGGGGAAGTAAGGCTTTTAAACTTTTTTTAACATGTACAAAAAAATTAATACCTTTAAGAATACTGTGTAAAAATTTGAGCTTAATCGAAGCAAAATTAACAAAGATATGGAGGTTTCGGTAACCACCTTATCCATGCAGTCGCGTCGCCAGGGGTGGGCCGGTTGGGCGAGCGCCCAACCTAGATTGCTCTCGCCAAACCGTTCGCCCAACCTGCTAATTGAGCAAAAAGCAAAGAAACGCAAAAAGTCCTGTCAAAAAAAACCCGTCCCATTCTTATTCACCATGCGTTTATTCAAGTTATATTTAATTAATCTGATTCGCTGAATTCTTAAATAAAAGATTTATAGTTGGGCTTTGTCATTTAAACCGGATTTTAGTGTATTTAGATATAAAATAAAATATCTTGTTGTCTGTTACGAAGGGACCTATCCCGATTTTTACAACTTTTTTGGGGAGCGGTTTAAAGAAACTTGGGTCATCATTTTGGCTGTAGGTACCGCTGACACATCTTTTTTCAATTAATTTGTAGGGTAATATTAGGATTTGCAAATTTGTTATAACATAGGTAAGGTCTGCCCTTGTGAAACAGCGATAATTGCTAATAAAAAATTATAAAACCCATTTTTAAATGAATTTAATGCTTCTTTTATGGTCTAAAAATATGCAATTAAGTGATTTTTTTATCTAAAACTAAACAAAATACGAAAAAAAAGAGACAAGAATTTTTTAAATGAAACACCCTGTATAATATATTACCGTTGCTTAGATATTTTAAAGAGGTTTACGCACTAAGAATTGGAAGCTCATATTTCCAAAACTGTTAAAGAAACTTATTTTAAATGTAGTAAATTCTTAAAGGTCTTTAAAATATATTTTTAATGATGGTAAACTATGACAAATTAAATTTATTAAATGTGGTATCCTTTAATGGCTTTTAAGGCGATCTTTCTATTGGTGATAAAATATACAGGCTGTTTTATTACAAAAAAACAACTTTGTGTTATACCTTTAAAATAAGAGTCAATGGAAAAAAGATAGGTACGACACTGAATTCTACGTAAGAATCTTAAAAACTTTTAAACTTACATTTTTTTTATCTCTAATATCAGTTACAAATACCTGGCCAAATTGGCAAAATTTGAAAAGACCTCTGTATCTTTAAAACAAATTAAGTTAGCCACGATTTACTTTCACTACTAAATTTGTTTCAAAATTGAAATCGAGATTGCGCAATCAGAGTTGTTCTATCTCTTTTAGTTTTCGCTATACCCTGCAAGGTCAACGAAAAGGCGCCACCCTGTGCAAGAAGGGACTATTTAATCATATTTTTATATTTTCCAAGATTATCACCGCGGGATTATTTAAAATAAAAATAGCCATTGGTATAATTTATTTATTTCATTTATGCAAATTATGCGCTAGGTACAATATAGAACGCAAGATCAACTGTATAAACAGCTGATCAGATTTTAAAATCTCACCCTCATTTGGTACTCAGTACTTACAATGGATCAGTTTTTTACTATTTACCCACAGATTTTCTTTCTTAAAAAACAGTGGTCAACTTATATGTTTAAGCAATATTATAAAAATTTAATATAAATTTTGGAAAAAGTTCAGTTTTAGAAATACATACAGATAACGTTGATATGCAATAATTATTTATTAAATTTAACTTAATCTAAAAGTCGCCGTTTTTACCTAATTTGTAAATTTTCCTAAAAGCATTAGACTGTTCTGCTTGACAAACCGTTTGACTATTTGTGTGAGAAATTTTAATGAAAAATCGTAAGGATATTATTTAATAATAAATTAATAGCCCAAGAGCGCACTGGCACCTCCACAAACCCACCAGGTACAGACCTAAAATTTTTGTATGTATATGTATGATTAATTTAAAAACTGTTAAATAAGAAAACTAACATTTGGCAGAGTTAACAGGGTTATAAAACTGTTTTATCAGATATAAAGCTTTTTCATTTTGACGAAAACAAGTTTTTATGAATTATTTTTATCACGAAAACACTACTAATGCTACAATAATCCCTGCTTTCTGCGATGTATTTGTACTATATCGTGAAACAAAAATAAGTTGCTACAGTAATAAAATAGTTACGGAGATAATTTTCAATTTTTCAATTTTTGTTGCAAGTATCAAAATTGATCGTATTGTTTATCAAGTTTATAGGATCTATTATACAGTTCTAAAAAAAGCCCACAGTAAATTTTATATATCCAATTTTTAATATTTTCGGAAATATGGCCATTCTCGGGAGTTTGACAGTAAAGTAGCATTTTTTAAATGATTTACCCTATATATGTGGGTATTACCATTAAAAAGGTATTTTGGGCTTTTAAAAAATACCACCTCTGATATGTCTATCTCTTATAATTTTGGAAATATCGCCGTCCAAATCTGAAAATTATGGATGGATGGTCATACTTCAGAAACTAAAGAGAAAGACATACCTATTAAATATGTAATTTACCTAAAAACTCATTGTCTCTCTCTCTTAAATACCTTTATAATGGTAATACAATATAAAAGCTATTTTATTTAAAAAATACTAGTTTACTGTCAAACTCCTGAGAATCACCATATTTCCGAAACTATTAAAAATGAATACATCACAAGTGAACTTTTTAAAGATCTTTAATAGGGTGTTCAATTTAAAAAATGATTTTTTACTCTACAATTCGAAAACAAGATTTTCAATTGTTTTTTTCTAATCTTTAATCTTAAAGAGCGTTAAAAATGCTACTAGTTTGCCAATTTAAACAATTTTGTATTTTAACTAATAATAAATGTACGCCATTGATAAGGCGTATACCTATTTGGATGACCCTTCATAGTACAAACACTAGTCATGACACTATAATTAGCTTAAAATATCAGCATTAAAAATTTCTGGAATAAAAAATTACGTACAAAAATGATTTATTTTGTTTAGTTTCAGTTTTGCAACCGTTTACTTAACTAATCTTAAATTAATCATACACAAATTTGGATTTCGTATCTCACCGGATCGAAAAGGTGGTTTCCAGCTCTCTTACCATAAGCATCTAAGTTCAACCGAATCTGTGAGCAAAGCAAAAAACTAATCTAAAACAAATAATATATACAGATTTGTTTTGCGTTAGTGGCAGTGACCTATATTCAATAATATTCAATTTTTTCGACTGATTACAATCGATTTTATTTTGTTGATGTAAAGGCAAAAATACAGCTATTCTATTAGGCGGTTCTAAACTCTTCGCTCTCATCTTGCTTTAAACTAATTATTCTAATTATACATTTTATCGTTTTAGATAGTTATACATCAAGGACGGATGGGTAAAAAATTTTCTTTTTAAATTTGGGACTTTTAATGAAGCTCATATATCGCGAATTTACTTCAGTAGATACATTAGTCGAGTCAATGAAGCAGTAAAACAGACAATCGTAGAAAGTCCTCAATAACAGCTCCGATTTTGATAATTTTTTTTTAACATTTTTATTTTTATAAATTATTTTTTAAAATCAGAAACCTCCCAGAGGGGTTAATAACCATTTGTATTGTTTAAACAATATGTATATGTTATTTTTACGGGGTGTGCACAAACTATCCCAACAAATAGGGCCGGATTTACAGGTGTAAAGGCCCAGGGGCAATGAGCTTGTGGGAGCCCCCTCAAAGTTAAAGTGAATGGAATTTTGTATCCAAACAAAAAGCCACTGAGAGGTTTCTGATTTTAAATAGTATAAAAAACAAAGAATTTAATTTTTTTAATCAAAATTGGAGCTTTTATTGAGGACTTTCATCAAAAAGTCTTCACTGACTCGACTACATAAAATGTTGTAGATGATGCTTACGAGATAATATACAATATAACAATAATTTACAAAAATGCTAATGTCACAGCTCGAATAAAAAATATGGTAAACCAAAGCCGTATTTTTGCCGTCAAAATTGTATTTAGGTACTTTTGGTAACATAGGCACATTTAACTTTGGACAAGTTTACACAGCTGAAACTACAGAATGCCTGTCCACAATTCATTGTGCGATGATTAACAATACTGGACAAAATACAAATTTACAACATTTAAGTTTATGTGTATTTGTATCCTACAATGACAATCAGTAAAATTAAACATTCTGCTTGGTGTAAACGTACTCATTTTTAACGCTGTTATTTATTTTCGATGATGAAATAAAGTTGGCTTAAATTGTGTTCATATTTAACTTACTTTTATTTTATACAGGGTGATCATTTTTAGGTCGGCACTATTGCTAAATTCTTTATTATTGGAGATTCGAAGTAGGTTAAATTAGTTAAGTTGTAGTATTTAAGCATTAAAAAAGTCCACGTGTTATATGCAATTTTTAATAGTTTTGAAATATAGCGATCCTCGGGAATTTAATAGTAAACTGGAATGTTTAAAATAGAACACCCTGTATATTGCATCACCATAAAATACACATTTTAAAGAGCTTTAAGAAAATATCACATCTGATATGCCCATTTCTTATAGTTTTGGAAGTATGGCCGTTTAAATCTAAGAAGTAGTAGATATAATGTCTATTTAATCTTTGACACTAAACTTAGTGCTAATAGCTTGGAGCTGTGGAGATAATAAAAATTTAACATATATAATTTTCAGATTTGAATGGTCATATTTTTAAAACTATAGACATAGACATATCAAATGTGGCATTTTCTTAAAGCTCTTTAAAATATTTATTTAATGGCGATGAAACATACTAGGTGTTCTATTTTAAAAATGCCAATTTACTATCAAATTTTCGAGGATGGCCATATTTCCGAAACCATTGAAAATTGGATATAACACATAAATTTTTTAATGCCCTTTGATAGATCTTTTAAATGCTATTATAATATACAGGGTGTCCCATTTATAAAAAAAAAGTTTTTTTTGTAATAAATCGAAAACCCGATGTTCAATTGCTTTTTAGTTGGCAGCAAAAAAAACTACAACTTTACTCAATTAACCGACTTCGTATCTCCAATAATAAAGAAGTTAGCAAAAGTGGCGACTTAAAAATGATCACCCCGTACATGGTGTATCTAAGCAGTTGCGAAAAATTTTAGGAGGTGATTCCCTGTTCAAAATAAAGGGTAGTTTGGTTTATAAACATAGGTTAAAAGTCAACCATAGGGAGATATCGCGGTATTAAAATAACGAAAAAATATCGTTTTTATTTTTTACTTCAAATAAAAAAAGAGCTAAAACACTGAAATTTGAAGGATATATTGGTATTATAAATATACGCTTTTTGAATATCGTTGCACTTTTTTAGAATTAGTGGAAGTGGTGGAAATAGACTACCCCAATCGTTTTTGCTAACTAATTTTAAAAGAGACTGAGGCAAAGATCTTAAAAAATATAAATTTGGATAGCCTAATTTAGGAAGAAACTTTTTTAACTCTTATATTATTTTTTCATTAAACTTACCATTTTTTAATAAAAAAAAGTAAATCACAACATTTGTTTTACAAAAAACGTATTTATCTGGTGACACCTAGCAATGAATTTGTAATATTTCTTCATTTGGCAATACTTGTTAGTTAAAACACATTTCTATTATTGTTTTTAAAATTAAAAAATAAAGACTTTTTTATTTTGGCGATATCTCCCTAATGGTTAACTTTTGACCTTATGTTTATAAAGCAAACTACCTCTTATTTTAAGCAAGGAATCACCTCCTAAAGTTTTTCTCATTTGTTTAGAAACACCCTGTATAATATTCTTTGTTAAAAGTAAGACCAATTACAAAAAGTTGGATGTCTAGCTAACTAATATTTTAATTAAGGGAATACACACAGTAATTTTAAATTCTTAATCCTTCCTAACCAAACAAAATTTCCATATACATATGAATCGCAAAGTATTACGTTTTAGGTTGGAAGCAATTTTAAATCAAAGTTCATGGGAAAAAATATTTTCAAAAGAGTACATGACTGGAATAACGCATTATTAAGACAATGGAAACTGCAGCTTATTTTTGTGTAAAGAGAAGAGATATAAATGAGGAGTATGTAAGAAAAGAAAAATAACGAACACCATTGCCTCATCCTAATGAATCTCTCAGTTTTGATTAAATTGGTTTGGAGGGGTAAGTCGGAGCCCCATTCGTTTGGATGGGTAAGACGGCGGCATTGCGCATTTTTGTGTATTCTGCCGTCAGAAAATAGAAAAGGGATGCTTGCTGGGACTACTCAAGTTTTATTTTTAGTGACATTAAAAAATAAATAATTCTTATTTAATACAATTTAATATGTGAATTTCCCGTTTTAATTTATATTTCTTACTTGAAACTCAAATTTAAAAGAGACTCTTTTGTTTTATGAAACAGTGAAAGCCAACTTTAAAACATGGTGCAAATGTTCAAAATAAGTTAGATACACTTCGTTTTTAAAAGTTATTTTAAATTATTCCTCTTCATTAATAATAAATAATTTAGACTTTAGCTGTTAAACTTGTTCTAGAAAGTAAAGTTTTTGTTGGGCTATACAAGTTAATCTCTGACCATTCTAATAATAATATAAGATGAAAAATAATATCTGAAGTAAGTCTAAAAATTTGAGGAGGCTAAGCCTACCAAGTCTCCCGTGACATATACATTTTTATCTGTTATCTTTGGAGCATATAAATTAAACAAATGAACATCAAGAACTCAAAAAATTTTTTTATTAAATTTTAATTAAAAATAGTACATATTGTTTCCATTATATCTACCTACACTAAGCTGAGACTCTAGATATAATGTATATTATATTCGGATTTAAATTGTCATATTTCCGAAACTATTAAGGATGTATATGAAATGTGGTATTTTTGTAAAGCTTTTTAAAAGACCTTTTTAATGGTGACATAATATACAGGGGGTTTAATTTTTTAAAAGTTTATCTTTTCATTTTTGGATGTTTATTTGTTTCTTTTTATGCTCAAAAGATAATAAATAAAGAAATATAAAACTTTTATACAAGACGTTTTTTTTATCATTCTTGGTTATAGTTAAAAGTGGGTGGCAAAATGTAAATGAAAACCCTGTACAATTTTTTTAATAAAAAAATCAGTTGCTGCAATCCGATAACAGCTTTGCTCTGTCTAACTTTTAAATTCCATAATTTTTTTACCATAAACTAAAAAGAATGTCAAGAATTTAAGTCCGCCCGTTTAGTAAAGAAGCCACCGACGTCATCATTATCTGAATGAAATCTCCTGTATCTCTCTTTCAATGGCGGCTTCGTGGGCTTCGTATCGTTACTATAGGAGTAGGCATTTTGAAATTTTGATTTAAAAAAGAAATAACATTTTAAAAGCAGGTAAAGGAAATCTTTGTTTGGCATTTAGTCCTCTTTATAACTAGTTTTAACTCAACTACACCATTTTCGAGGTCATGTAGTTTGGTACATTTTATTAAAACGATAATTCTTGTCGAAGACGTCTTTGGACCACTCGTACGAACAAATATAGAGAACAAGAAACCCAAATATGTAGAAATGTAATTTATTTGTTTATAAATAAAAGCATAAAAGCCCTTTTAAGTATTTGACATTTGTGACATAACTCAGTTAAACGCGCTCGGTATCAAAAGTGCAATACACTAAACATTTTACCACTTGCCAAACAAAACTGAAGTAACAGTATATTTCGCGCAGGTAATGATGACGACGGTGGCTTCTTATTAAACGGGCGGACTCTACTGTCATTTGAAGTAGAATTTATTTTATATTTACCCATTTTTTTCTTTTACTGTTTAAATAACTTTGAACAGAAAAATGTGTAAGTGTATCTAAAATATTTAAACAATATATTTTTTAAGTAACGCATAATTTTTGTGCATACCTAAGAAAAACCTTCTATGTGAAGCCTAGGAACTTGACCGAGAATCATCATGTCATTGCATTGGTGTTTTGCATATAAATAAATGTTTATTACAATTTTCAATGTTGCATTATGTATATACAAGCTAATGTACAATAAAAAATAAATTTAAGATTTAATATAACAATTATATTAGACAATTTGCTATTTGGTGACGAAATGTAAAAACTGCAGGTAAGAAAACATTGTTA
Source organism: Listronotus bonariensis (assembly GCA_014170235.1). Lineage (NCBI taxonomy): Eukaryota > Metazoa > Arthropoda > Insecta > Coleoptera > Curculionidae > Listronotus > Listronotus bonariensis. The sequence goes on along the minus strand of JACEGR010004808.1, from coordinate 23,389 downwards.
ACACACTATATACAAAACTTTGCATTCTAACTTACAGACATGGAAAAGATGCAAAATAATACATATTTACTTAAAATATATAGATATTTCCTATTTTATGATTTTTTTTTTTGTTCTAACATAAACCGATTTAAAAACTAAAATCTACAGCTCCAGTTTATATTTTTCTATACAAATTTAAGGATACATTGACTATAAATAAATTAGTCGATATAAACGAATTTATTTCAAAAGGAGTTTTGGTAATTGTCTCGAAAGTTGCGGCAATGCGATTATTCTAAATTTTGGTATACAGGGATTTTTGGGTGCTGATCATGAATCTAAAAAAAACTTATCTTATTTTTGTTATATTCCCATCCTTCTTGCACACAATTCGGAAAGAATACTTGATTTACACCTTTTAAAATTAAGTAAAATTTATTTGGCAGGTTTTTTAAAGCTGGTTTTACACTTATCAAACTTCTTGTCAAATAATCGGTACAATTTGTTTGAAGACGGAAGTGTAAAACAAGAAAATATTGGCAAACTTCTTTGAAGCAAATATCAACTAAGGAGACTGTTTCCTCATAAAAACAAAAAACATGACACACTAATAAAATAACTATAAATATCTTAAAGTCAAACACTGTCCTTAAAATCTTAAAATAAACACACAATTTAAATAAATACACAACAAAATACGCCGCCGCTCACGAAGATTTGAGGTTAAGTAGTAATTCTGAATCAAATATTTGAAGAAAAATTGGACGTGATCTAATCCTTCAAACAAATTTGAACAGGCGACCTTGAATCTCTTTGATATCCAATTTTCTGTTTTACATTATAAAATTTCTTCAAGGTGAACTTGGTACAAGAAGTTCGATAAGTGTGAAACCAGCTTAATAAAATTCAAAGTTTTACATTTAATTATTTCAAGTTGTATTCTTGCGAGACCACATCAGTAAACAAAGTGAGAAAAGGGAAAATGATAACATTATTTAAAAACTTATGTTATACACTGTGTCTGATAAAGTTGGAACCATATGAAAACCCTTTTTATTATTTATTTTAGGAAAAAGTCATTCTTTATAAAAAGTTCTGCATGGTGTAAAACTCAATATGCAAATATATTTTTGTTTGTTTTTAATCTTATACGAGATATGTCATAAATTATGAATTTTGCTTAAAAGTAAAGTACATTTATTTTTAACAAAATCAAAAAGTGTTATTAAAATAAGTTGTTCAAAAGTTAAAATGGTTTGCCATCGTCTTCTGTGAGGTGATAAACGCTAGCCAATCCACCATGCTCGCCATTTCTTTCTCAACCACTTTTTTTAATATATTTTTTTTGATTTTATCAAAAATAAAGGTTCTTTACTCAAGAGCAAAATTCACATTTTTTGACATATCTCGTATAAGATTAAAAAAATAATAAATTTAATAATTGCATATTGATTTTTAGGCCATGCAGGACTTTTTATAAAAATAACTTTTTTCTAAAACGAATACGAAAAAAGTTTCCCACATGATTTCAACTTCATCAGACCACTGTAATTTCATTTTGAATATTTTAAATTGCATTTGCCACGTAGTCAAGTGATCATTAAGTGATAATTTTTTAAAAGAATAGTTGCTATACCAGCTGCGATTGAAGTTTATAGGTTAGGGTTAGGTTAGACTAGTCAGAGGTTCGTAACAAGTGTATGATTTGATGATTGTACCCGTGTTTGTGTTATAAGCACTAAAAAATGCAAATTAGCAGTAATAAATATTCAAAAATGTGAAGGACCTTGGACAAACCTTTTTTTTTTGTATGACATAATTCTATAATAGGCCAAACTATTTTGCATCTTCCCATACCTCTTACCTAAAATAGATGCGGAAATCTATCATTTACCTATAAACTTTTATTTATAAACCTAAACACACTTCAAGTAAATTGTTTTAAAATCGAGTAATATAACTCCGAGATTTGGTGTTAGTTATCAATTATAGTATTTAAGTTCCTGTCACCTCAAACACAATTCGGTTGTTTCTTGCTTATATTATAAAGTTAAGCAAACTTGTATATGCTTGCTATAAATAATTAATAATAATTTTTTAAGTATTCCATAAAAAGGCTTAACATAATTCGATATATAAATAAAAAAAGTGATTTTACAAGCCATATTATAATTATTATTATTATTTAAATTTCAATTTAAAAACTAAGTTTAACGTTAAAAATTATATTCAGTACAAGCATATTATGCTAAGTTTTTTAAAGAAATTCTTACAACCTTTAAAATGGATTATCATTTGTGTTCGTGGTTTTTATTCTAATATCTGGTAAAAAACTAAAATTAACAATGCATTCTTAAGCGTCCTATTTTTGTGTTTGACATGTCATTCTTTAAATTGCTACAGTTGCTACAAACCAAATGAAATATTTCTAAAAAAAATCTAAAAATTGTGTAAATAACAATGTGCAACATTCAAATGTGAAAAATTCCCTTTCATACTTAGTACGCAATAAAAAAATGATAACAAAAACTACGACGGCAAAAATATGAAATGCCTATGGTATACAAAAAACTGCGAGATCACTTAATTTACCGTACAAATAAGAGTTATATCAGTTGTTCTGTCCCATCTATAGGTTGTTATGATAATAACAACAAAAAAATATTGTAACAAATACGAGATATAATTTATTGTAAAATTAATAATAATACAACATATTGAACTAAAATATACATATACATTTGCTTGCATTTCATTTTCTTGCAGGTGTGATCGTACATATATTTTAAAAATAATATATTTTGCACTAAAATAAACTTGTAGTACCCTGTTTTTCTTGTAACTCAAAAATTGCTAAAATATACAGAAAATAATAAAATAATGCTGCCAAAGTGCTGTACACATCAGCTGCGTATGGACCCAATTTTTACACATAAATAGATTTAGGTCTCGTTTTTTATTAAACACACTTTATTTTTAGTAACTTTAAAAAGATTGGTAAATGGTCTTTAATTAAATACAGGCTGTCCGCGAATGGGGTTTACAAGAGGACAAATGGATAAACACTTTTATTTTTCAAGAAAAAGTTATACTTAATTAAAAAATTCCCTGTAATAAAAATGCCATTTACCAAAAGCAAATGTTAATTTTGTACGCATGGTGCTCAAAAATGTGAAAAACATGATTTTGAGTAAACTAATTTTATTTTTAATTTTAAAGGACAATTCCTTAAATAAAATTTGTTTAGAAAAGCATTTTGAAAATGACTTAATTTTATGAAATTAATTTTAGTATTATCAAAAATTAATTATTTTAAATTTTTATAATAAATAACCTAAAAAACTTTTATAATTTTCTTTTAAACACCCGCTTTCCCCAAATTTTTGCACATGACAATTTTTCAGCTATAAAAAAACGTAATCAAGGCGTTTTTGTCAAATTATGAAGTTCAGTAAAATTTTGTATTATTATATTTTCCGATTTCAAGCTTTATGCTAAATACATTTTTTAATTCACATTTTGCTTGAAATGAAATAAAAGGGGAGTTCACGAGTTCACTCTTGAAGAAAAATAATGTTTTTCAAGTTTTTGCGAACCCTATACACGAAATTCACATTTTTTCGTCAATCATATTTTTTTATGGTATTTTTTTTTATCAAGAATAACTTCACAAAAAATATTTTTTTAATATAAAAAAAAAATTGGAGTTTTTTGTTATCGCCTGCATCATACTGTTCGAAACCAGTCTGCGGTTGGTGATCTCAATTAACTCTGAATGAAAACCTCTGGCTAGTGTGAAAATATGCATCGCCAGACAGTTTTTAAAGGATGCTGTGCAAGGAAATAACAAGCAGTAAGGAATTTGAGGTTTCAATTATTTCTGTATAATGACTTCAACTGCTTTTCAAGAATACTATTATCCATTAGCCTTCTTGTAAATCTCATCTGTCGACAGTCTGTCTGTAGTATAAGAACATTTTTATTTATTTTTTAATTTAAAATAGAAGAATTATTAAAAGACGAGAGAAAAAAGTGTATAGAGATCTCAAAGCGACAACTAATATGTAAGTACTTTGGCATCAGACACAAAACCTGCTTTATTTAAATATTGCATTAAGATGAAGGAAGACAGACGCATCAGTTCATTACAACACACAATTATGTACAACCCGTAATGACGTTATGTACATGTATTAGTAATTATTAAACCTATTTAAACAACTTGTGAATTTTTATTTTATTGTCCAACTGCTTTAATAAAAAATTATGTACACAAAGATATTACCTATAGTATTTATATCCTTCAAAGAAAGTATTGCCTCATAAAAGTAGAAAACCAAATCCTACAAGAATGTTTTTTTACAAGATTTTTGCCATACTGGGCACTCTTTCTATATTTAAACCGTGACACTTTTTTAACTACCAATTAACATTGTAAAATCTACTGAGTATGCTGAATGAATCAAAATACAAAAATTTATGCTTAACAAAACGAAGTTTTAATGTTTAAAGTTTAGTTGAAAGAATTAAAATAATAACAGTTTATACTTCTAACTGATAAAGATAATTCAAAGTCCAGTTTTTTTCACAGAATATAAGAATTACCAAAAGAAATTTTTAATCATAAGCTAAGACCCGTTTATTAAAATTTATAATCAGAACCTACCAGATATTTGGATATTTTGCATTAATATTTCGATAAACACAACCATATTATGGATAAAAAGATTTTTATTATCAACCTTAGTAATTAAGCTAGTTACAAGTCATAATACAATGAATACACGGTAAGATCAACAGCGGTTACAAATCGGTTCACTTTGCGGAATGACTTAGCAATATGTAATTTTTTCCGCAATAGTCAAATTGAAGCTCAAAAAAACCTGGCAATGTTTGTGAATTCCGGCCATTTTTTTAAAAACCAGAAAAATTTTAAAGAAATAAGTTTTAAGAACACTATTAAAGTTAATATAAAATAGTATTTGATGCAAACTAGTTTAAAATGGTATTATTGCCATAAACGGAACTCAGTGCCGGATTAAGACTCTATGATGCCTTAAGCAATGTATTCCTGTGCCTGTGGGATCCCCTATTTTGAAAATTTTTGAGGACAAGAAAAAAGGTCCTCAAACACACATAAAATGCATTTTGCGGATCCGCCTTACCCATGTGCTAGGCCATATGCTTTTTTCTCTTTATGGTGCCCCATCCCAACGTGAGGCCCTAACCAATTGCTTTAATTATGCACACAAGAATACAAAGCTGTGGTTTAAAATTGGTTTGCTAATTTTTTTATATTACTACGTCAAAGGCGGTAGTTACGTGATAAACGTCATGCACAAGATCCTACCTTGCATTTATTCTATCATGGTTACAAGTATACAGATTAGCTAAACTTGATCTTGGGATAGGGTTTCTGTGTAAAGAAAACATATAAATTAGGAATATGTAAGTAGAAAAAAATAAGCCTAGAATGTTCATTGTTAACTTTGAGCATAAAGTAAACTAAAAGGGTTTAATATTAAAAAGAAAATTTAGCATAAAATTTTCTGTAACAGAAAAATGCACATGAATAAAAAAAAGCGCAAAAATTAAACCTTTTTATAAGTTGCTCAGAAAGTTGTTTAAATATTTTTAACAATTTTCGTTTGTGAAAGAAACATTTTTTTGTATAAAGCTATATTCACATATAGAAATTTAGTGAATAAGTGAATCAATATAGGTCTAATGAGTTCAGAGCTAATCAAGCTCTACAGTAATAATTTATATTATGTTCAATTAACTATATCAAAAAGCAAAACAGTGTATCTATTAACAACACTATTATAAAATCCAGCATAGAAGAGTTTAGATGTATGAATATTTGCCTTATTCCAAGTTTATGAATTAGGGATTTTTATCCCTATTTTTTGAAACCTTGAAACCTTTTTTTTTAATGTTTACAAAATTAAATTTTAGTACAATAAAATCTATGTGTATGGCTTGCAACAAACGTGTATGGAAACACATTATCGGACTGCAGAGAAAATATTATAAAGTATATGTATTTATTTAATATCCACTCTGATTTGCATATATTCCTTCAGTACAATATACCTATTCCATTTCCAAACAATTGCTACCATTATTAATTATAGTGATAATTTAATGCACAGCACCTAAACATCATGAAACAGTGATTTCTATTAATTTTTTTTCATAAATAGATTTGTAAGTCCAAATGTTTTATATACTTATTTTTTCCAAATAGTAAAAAAAATGCTTAACCCATGATTTGACAATGTGTATCTTATGCTACTAACTCAAACCTAATCTGACCAAATTATACCAGTCTAAAAAAAAGTATCAGACAGAGAGACCTTGTACACGTCGTGCCACTTCAAAACTTTTATGGCCAATTTTTGACAATGTGTGGAAAGCAGGTGGTCAAGCAAAGACAAAGCGAGACTGGGGTCAACTTATCAGGAAATGTTTTAATACAGGCGTTCTTTTTCTAATCCCTACCTGCTAGTGTTTAACACATAAAAAGTCAATTACAAGCATCAAGCTGGCATGAGCCTATAAGGTTTTCGATGTATTTTACGTTTCTAAACACAAACCCTTGGTCAAAAATTTGTCATCAAATATAATTATTTTTATTCTCAAAAACCAGAAAACAATTCGCAATTTTTACGGTTTTCTGGAATTTTCCCAAGATTGGTAGGTTTTGGAGCAAAACCGACCATGGATTGATATTCAGTATCGGTATATCAGCAATATCGGCAATCATCGCCAATATCGGTATCGGCCGATATAGAAAATGCAATATCGGCCTATATCGGTATCGGCCAAAATCGAGGCCAAAATCAGTAATAAGTGTTTAAAACGATTTTTTAAATCATAATAAAATCAATTCTAAACAAACTAATTTGCTCCATGACTTAGAGAAATGCTGGGAAAAGCATTTTTAAACAACAAAAGCTAATTACTAAACAAAAAACGTTGTAAGTAGATATATAATTTTAAAAAACACAAAAATTTCATAAAATGAAAAAGTTAACAACTTACAAATAAGTTGTCATAATAATAATAAGTAACTAAAGTTAAGTTTTGGTAAGTTATAATGTGCCAAAATTAACAATTCTACTCTTTCTGGGGTTAGACGATTTCTAGAACTATCCTATACGTTCCCAGCAGAAGAAAAAAGTTGTTCACTAGTTACGCTACTTGGTGGGTGTGCAAAGTATGTAAATAATTGCACATTCTTTTTTCTTTTCTTTTAGTGTACTTTGCTTAAACCGAATTTAATGAAACGGTATATTTTTGTTGACTTTATTTTCGAAAATAATATTATATGATCTTGGTTTATTTTTATAGAAAAATAACAATAAAAAAGACTCCCGATATATCGGTATCGGCCGTTATCGGCCGATCCCTAATATTCAGGACGTAAAAATTAACAGGATCCGGTACTTTTTTTTAGAGTGGTGTTATTTTCCCTTGGTGAATTTATTAATACCAAAATTTTATGCCATAAAAATAAAAAAATAGTTAAAAGGCTTAAAACATTAAGTCCGGCTTAGTGTTTTAAGCAGCATGTTAATTTATTGTCAAAAATTTAGGATACACAAAGATTAAGTTGGTTTCAAATACAAATCACTGCTTCACGTATAAAAAATTAACCCAAAAACAATACCACAGAAAACAATTATCTACATCCTAAACCCCAAAAACAAAAACCGTAATATTTTACAATGTACACCTATGTACATATTGTCGTTAAGTATATTTTGTTTTAGTCCATTTAGACCGTAACACTCGGGGCCACTCTCAGTGCTTAGACAGAGAATGCCCCGAGTGCTTTCCCTAACTGCTCGTACTGGCCATGGGGCTCACAGGACTAAGAGGAGTGCAGTTGGCGTCGCGCAGACAACCGTTGAGGGTGACGAGCAGCTTGCGTGATCCTGCGTGGTCCCGATGTTCACACAGCCAAACGCCCTGCCAGGTGCCGAGGTTCAGCTTGCCTTCGGTTATTGGAATGGTCAATGAAGAGCCCAGAAAGCAGGCTTTGACGTGGGCCGGCTATTTAAAAATAGAATAAATAATTAATTTTGATTAATAAATGTGTCAACAGTTTTTATTAGGACTGTGCAATTACAGCTTATTGGCTATAACTACAACTGCTACATTTTTACTATAATTTAATGTATTGTTCCATTTATCTTTCAAAGAATACACACTATGGTTACTTAGAACGATTCTTATAAAGTATACCTTTTATGTGTAGAAAATACAGAAGAACTCACTGTACTCTATATACTTTTAGACTTGTGAAAAAAATATATAGTGCCTTTCCCCATTCTTTTTTAACGGGTCAGTTTAAAGAATTTAAGAAAGTAAAATTGACAGATAAACTTTTCAAGATCGCTGCGGAGCGCTATCTTCGAAAAACAAATTAAATGGAAGAAGGGGCGGGTGTCTTGTGACACATTAAATTTAAAAAATCACATCATTTTACAGCTCCTGACGAATACTCTGTAATTCTAGAATATAAAGCCAATACCTTCCCTTATCACAAAATGACAGTACCTTGAAAATTACCTGAATACCTGATTTGGATGGATGGCCATATTTCCGAAACTAATAAACTTTAATCTACTTAATGTGGGATTTCCTTAAAGTTATTTGTTATTTTAAAAATCTTATTATTGGTAATACTGGTAATAATATATAGAGTAGTACAAAAAGTACATTTAAAAAAAATGCACCCTGTATAATATATTATCAGTATAAAGATCTTTAAAAGAGCTGTGAGAAAATACCAAATTAAGTATATCTAAATTAATTAGATTCGGAAATATGACCATCCATATCCAGTATTTACGTTATTTTTAAAGTACCGCCATTTTGTAGTAGGTAAAAATATTAACTTTGTAATCTAGGAGAGAACTCGTCAAAAGCTTTAAAATGAAGTGCTATAAGAGACCCCTTTTATTTATTTTTGTTTTCCAAGATGGCAGCCAGCAGCCATCTTAAAATTTGCATCTCTTAGTTTCACTCGAAAATATACTATTTGCGCATCAATTTAATTATCTAAAGCTTTGATTTTTTAAAATTGATCTTTTCAAATAAAAGGGCAGATAAAGAAATGCACTGTATAGTTTGTATATTCACCAATAAATATTAATATTATTATTATTACTGAAAAGTTGCGACGTTTTAGTTAAATTCAAAGTGCTGTAGGTGGCGCGTTACTGATTCTGAACTGTTCATGTGGAAACACCCCTAGATACCGAGTTTTAGTACAACATTTAAAATAAATCAAAATTTATCAAAATAAATTGAAGATATTTTTATCACATTGACATATTTTATCTTCCCTATTAACAACTTGTGAACATAGGTATGTTTGGTTAAATCCAAATATTTCAGAAAAGGAATCTGAGGTTTTTCTATTTTTATTGTGTTAATATAAACTAATATTACTGTAGACCTTTAAGAATAAACCTATTAAAAATCAACATCATTAAATTAAATAAGCTGATACATCTGTAAGCAACAATTACAATGTTTAACAAGAAAAAAATTATATTTAATTCCTCAAAAACTAACTGTATTTGTGTTTAGATATCATTTTTGAAAATATCTCACAAATCCTAAATTTAATTTCTGTTGCATAATTCGTTCCCTTTACACATTTTATCTAACTAGGTATTAAAAATATCCGGATCAGTAAAATAACAGCATCACTTATACCAAGGTATCATTTCTAAAAAAAAAAGTTCAAAATGATTTTACTTTTTTGCTACAGGGTGTTCATTTTTTTTATATAAAGACTAAAGTATTTTACTTGTCCTACTCACCATATCATCTGGTCCCTCACAGGAATGCCTATAGGGCAAACCCTCAGGAACAATTTTATTTAACATCATTTCCATGTCATCTCGGACATCAGGGTCCCAACTTTCATTTAAAGCTAGACTAGCACTAGTGTGAAGGACTAAAAAAAAAAGTTTGGTTTAGTTGCATCTTTAACTTTAAACCTATACTAAGTTCTCTACATAAATATGTGAAAAAGCTTTTTAAACCTAAGAAAACTATAATTTAGGCCTAAGTTAATCCCAGGTAGTACACTCCTAGACAAAAAAAACCGGACAAACAAAATGTTGTACAAATTTAATCTTAAATTGAGGAGCCTAGTTTCAAAATGTACAATCTCCAATTTTTACAAAAATCAGATAGATATCACATTAGTTATGATTTTCAGCACTGAATTTAAATAAATTTATATTTCACCCCAAATCAGTTAATTTCCAATGCCTTTGGGGCCTTAGAAAACTGGGATTATTTTCAGACTGTAAAATCTCCAGTTATAATTAAGTTTCAGATTGTACTTTCCCAACTTGTCGATTAAGACATTACATACAGTTTCCAATGCAAAATTAGTTTTGTACACACCCGGTAAAGCAGAATAGAGAAAAAATATAATGAAAAATATACAGGGTGTCCACCGATGGGGTTTACAAAATTCATTTTTCGAAAAAAAGTTACACCTAAAAACTTTTTTCCTTGTAAAGAATTTTATACAGGGTTCGCAAAAACTTAAAAAACTTGTTTTTTTTCAAGAGTAAACCACATTTTCAAGTAAAATGTAAAATGTTTAGAAAATTTATTAAGGAGAGAGTTTTGTAATCTAATGTAATTTTATTGAACTCCATAATGTGGCGAAAACGCCTTTATCACATTCGTTTACTGATGGAAAATTGTATTGTGTATAAATTTGGGAAAAGAAAATGTTTGAAAAGTTAATTCTAAGAGTTTTTTAGGCTATTAAAAATAATAATAATTAATTTGTGATAACACCAAAATCAGTTTTATGGATCTTTTTTATACCCGTGAAATAAATGACTACTACTTAATGTAATTTATTATACACCATTAAATACAAAAATATATAACAGTACAAATGGTTATCGACCTAAGTCCTTTAGCCTCTGATTAAAATAATATATTACAAATAATTAAAATCTTTATGGTAAAAATACAAACAATTGTGTAGAAAACAAAATAAAAAAAAAACAAAATTACTTTATTAAATCCTTAATTATCAACTTAGTTACGACCTAAATTTTGCATTTGTTCCCATATTGTTAGTTGAGGATGTCTTGCTCTTGCATGTGAATTTGGGATTCTAATAAGGCAAAATCGTGAGATTTGGTTGTTTTGTGCTTTCTTTACAACAAATTTCGTAAAAAGCTTCTTTAGTCTTTCTTTAATAGGTTCAACACCGCACAGCTGGTAGAGTAGTTGATTAGGCGGGTTGTGCAACTGATTGTTGGGGTGGCGTATCTTTGAAATTTTTCTCAGAGCAGTAGTATCTCCGACTTGGATATTTTTCATGACAGGAGCTTTACAGTTAAGAAACCGTGGGTGACCATACTCAATCATGGGTCGACAGATGAGTTTGTAGATTCTAACTGCAGTTTCTATACTTATACCTTAAAGTTTATACGACATACTTGAGAAATTGGCTCTAGTTATGATAGTTTTTTTTGGTGGAAGAAGTATGCAGCATTATAATTAATTTTGTGGTCAAGAGTTATTCCCAAATATTTTGCACCATTCTCAGGCGGTAGGCGATGCTGAAACATTGTAAGTGATGGAGAGCTTGGAGATGGAATGAAATTAAAGATAACAAAGTGTGATTTTGTAGGGTTGGGCTATAATCTCTATTTGTTAAACCACAGCACTGTTTGATTCAGAAGAGTTTGTAATGAATCTATATTTTTTTTTAGTGATTTTCCATGTGTGTTCAGAGCTGTGTCATCTCCAAACTGAAAAACATAGGCATCATGTGTTTTATTATGGTGTCTGCCCCGATTGGCTCACTGTAGATGTCTGCGCAGTAGATGATATACAGAAAAGGAGAAAGTGTTAAACCCTCTGGCAGTCCTTTTCTGGGGTAAATCGTTCTGAGAAGTATCCATCTACCCCATTTGCCAGTTGTCTGTTGTTAAGCATGACGTGAATCATGTGTATAAATTGTTTTGGACTGGATTCTGGATTTTTCTTTTCTGTTGTCATTTCATGTGATTTCTTATTTATTGATTTTATTTTAATATTGGGAATTCCTGGTATGGGGTTGGTAGGTCTCTTTGAACATTTAAATGGCCAAGCTTGGTGCTTTTCAGAACCACAGGCTTTGCATTTTGGTGGTAGTGTCGAAGTGCATATGTGTATGCTGTGTGAGCCAAAGCATTTTGGGCACTTAAGCGGTACTGAACAAACTTCAGTTGGATGATCAAAGGCATGACTTTTACTACAAGGCTTTGGTGCCAGGGCAGGTGGTTTATTTGGAAATACTCTGTAGTGACGAAATTTATAATAGAAGCCCTTATTTAAAAGTGTTTCAGAAGTTGTTTCAGATCCTGTAATTATTCTAATTAGGGAGGTCGGTTTCTGTGTAGCTCTGGAAATTATTCTTTTGCAATATCGGTGTTCCAAGTCAGCTTCTTTAAGGTGCTGGCTGAATAATTCATCAGAAATTTCCGATTCGATGTTACTAATTAGAACCGAGTAGGTAGCATCTGGTAGAGACTGAGACGATCTCACATATGGAGAGGTTTCTTTAAAAGTTTTTATAATGTTTTTGTCCACCATCCAGGATCTTTTGTTTTTCAGTGTTTGTTTTAATTAAAAAGCCCAGTTTACTTAATAATTTCATGATCTACATTCGCACTAATTTTTTCCCAAAAATCTATAAACTGAAATCGTGAATAGTCCGTCTCTGTTGTGATATAAAACAAGTTAATATATTTTTTATTCCGTGTTGGAATAAAGGACTGGCCGCACAGAACCGCATCGAGCTCGATTTCACGGTGTTAGAGGAACGTGGAGCAAATTAATTCGGAAAAATTTAAAAGATTTTTTCATGCCCTCAAAAATATACAAATCATTTTTCTCAAGCTAAGTCTATTGTTTTATGTATGTATATCTCTTTGTTTAAATAAAACAGATCTCTGTTCCCCTTTTTCCAAACTTTAAGTGTAGTATAGGTAAGAGTCTGACTACAAATAACCGCACCGATATCCCACAAGACCGGCATTATAAGCACAACCGTGTCTCGTACGGTTTCGAAACATGCCCAGGAAATAAAATCATACGTGGATTGGAGCAAGCTTGGTGTCTATGGGCGTCACCTTTTATATCAGTTTAATACGTATAAAATTAAAAATTAGTTGTTAAAGGTTATACAAGGAAAAGTAATTTAATAAGTATTAAAAATTGTAAAATTAATTTTATTGATACATCTTGTGAATGATATGTGAGTAGAACTTACGAATACATTGTTATTTTTTGTTTTATAAGTTTTTTTTAAATTTATATTTCAAGAAATCAAATAAACCAATGTTTGTTTACTTGTTAAAATGCGGTGAGGGGTATGTGGTTGGGCACAGAGCGGTGATATTAATCCTACGGCATTTGATTACAACGGTACATTTCAAAACCGAGTAACGGCCGTGTTACCGTGCAGGACTCGTTATAGTTATATGTGGTCAACCCCTAAAACTGTGTTACCTTATTAATAAAGATTTAATTTATGATTAAGTGTAATTTAAAGTGTGGTATAATTGACTCCTGCAGTTTGATTAAATACAAAATTTTTGCACCGCATCTTCCTACATTTCACCGGTGAAGCGCACGGCTACGGGCTCGTTTCGGTTATGCGAGTCCCGACCTTAATTTTTTGTGAGGAATTTGGAATGTTAATCTGTGTTGATAAGGTGTTTGCTTTTGTGTTATTTTTATTCAAAACTTCAATTCTCATTTTTGTTGGTATATTTTTGTTGACATATCGGTAGTAGTATCGCCAATAATCATATTTTGTTTATCTCACCTTTTGATAAAGTCCTTGCTTTTTTGCTGGATTTGCTGTGTTTTTTCCTGACCTTCTTTTTTTTTCGACATCTTTCGTCATTCTTGACTATCCGTCTCTTCTGGATCGCCGTAGTTATCCGAAGACATTTCCACAAAATTCAATCAGTAAGAGAACCTGTCTTATTCCAATTTCGCGAATGGAAGTATGTTTATTGTGGTAGCACCCGCTTTGTAGATAACGACCTTTTTTTGCTCTTTAGTTTAAAAAAACTAAAAAACACGCTTTTATATGCAACCGAACTAAAAATTAGAAAATAATTTTTCATTAAAAAATATTGTCATTTCATAGTAAAAAGCGTGGGGTGCATTTTACTATTTTTTCATAACTTTTCCATCATAGATATTTGCAAATATAATAATTATAACATTTAATATATTTATCACCCCACGCTTTTTACTATGAAATGACAATATTTTTTTTAATGAAAAATTATTTTCTAATTTTTAGTTCGGTTGCATATAAAAGCGTGTTTTTTTAGTTTTTTTAAACTATTAATTATTTTTCATTTTTTAGTTTCTGCTACTCTTGACAAAATGGCGAAAAAAATTTTTTAATGAACAAGAGTGGCAAATTTTAAAATTTTTTCCAACAGATTGCAACTCACTAAAAATTTCTTCTTCATTAAGTAGCAAAGTTTGAAATTTTGCCAACAGATGGCAATCCAGGCAATGTTTGGACCGTTGCCAATATATTGCAACCCACTAAAAAATTTCTTCTTCATTTAATAGCAAAGTTTGAAATGTTGCCAACAGATGGCAACCTAGGGTGTTGTTTTTATAATATAATGGAATTTTTTTTCCTGGCGATCCAAAAAAAGATAACGGGATACTGTTTGCAGATTATTGCATTGTCATGTTTCCTTAATACGTGTGCAAAGTTTCAAAGAAATCGAATAGCTGGAAGTTGGTTAAAATTAGGCTCAAAGATTCCGTTACATAGCCAGATAGTTACAACCCAAGTTAATAAAAAGCGTGTTAACGGCATTTATTAACTGTTATTGTTCATAAAAATTGAACACCAATGGTGCAACTAACCCTATATTTTTATTGTTCATAAAAATTTGAACACCAATGGTGCAACTAACCAAATTGTGTAAAACTAAAAAATTTCTTCTTCATTTAATAGCAAAGTTTGAAATGTTGCCAACAGATGGCATCCTAGGTGTTGTTTTTATAATATAATGGAATTTTTTTCCTGGCGATTCAAAAAAGATAACGGGATACTGTTTGTAAGATTATTGCATCTGTCATCGGTTCCTGACACGTGTGCAAAGTTTCAAAGAAATCGAATAGCTGGAAGTTGGTTAAAATTAGGCTCAAGTAAGAAATACCCAGTATAAGTTGTAGTTTCTTAAGGGTAGTCTTAGTTAACACTTGAAAACAGTTGGAGATAGTTACCATCCGAAACGTCGTGTATCAGTTAAAAACAAAGGCAATGAAAGTCCAAGAAAGTAGTATTATTGAAAACCTAACATTGTTTACCACCTTGAAAGAGACATAAACTAAATGATTTAAAAATACCAATCGTTTTTTATGCCTTAGCGATAATATAAACCAAATCAGATACCTTTTTTTTACTTTTTAAAAACTTTACAGTAGCTCTGACTAAAATAAAACACTAGCTGGTGCCATTATAAACTTGAATAAAGCCTACATGTGTAGGGTATCAAATCCCAATCCAATTCTCTAGGGAGTCCTGTGTTTATACTACAAAGAAAGGCTGTACTTAATATTTATACTTTTAGTTATAAAAAAAACAGCCTTTTATTTTTATTCTTAGGAACCTTGTAAATGAAAAACCTTATGAATAAAAAAATAAATCTTTTACAACTTTTCTTCTTTGAAAGTAACCTTAACTGCCATAAACACATTGTATCTATAGCCACGGCAGCTTCAAAAAGCTTAGATTTCTCTTTCGAGCCAAAAAGTATTTTTCCCCTTCTAATGTATACACTTTGTATGTGTCCCACATCCGACCTCCCTTGGAATATTGCTCTCATATCTGGGGCATGGCGTCTCCCACAACCCTAAGCATTCTTGATTCTATTCAAAGAAGAGCCATTCGTCTCATTAATGATCACTTACAGAAAGGCTCCCCTCTCTTGCCCATCGCCGGGCTGTGGGGGATTTATCGCTTTTTATAAGTACTTCCATGGCTTCTGCTCTGAAGAATTGTCCAGTGTCAGTTCCTCCACTCACGGTTCCCAACAGAGAAACTCGTGGTTCCGCGCATATGCATCCTTATACGGTCCAACTGGACAGGCCCTGAACTTCTTACTTTGTTCGTTCTTTTATCGCTAGAGTTTCTAGATTGAGGAACCTGCTACCCGCGGAGGTCTTTCCTTCCCCCAAATCTTCAAATATTTAAGTCCTGTGTCAACAAACTCCCTCTTACCTTGCTTAAGACACCTAAGGTACATTAGTATTTAGGTTTTTAGCCTTCGTGGTTTGTCCAAAGATAAATAAAAAACAAAAACTTTAATCCTTAATTTCCTACGTCCTAATTATTTCTTAAAATATTTTTTATCTCCGATTTGTAGGCCTTACAAACTGATGTATTGAACAACATTAAATTAAAATATACTTTATTGTGAAAAAAAACAAGTTAATGTTTATAAGCTGCAAATAAAAGAATATCAAATTTAAAGAAGATTAATGCTTAAGTATCAAAGTATCGTGTGTTCTGGGTTTTTAAATGTTTAAACCACTCTTTTTCTCTTAATGTTATCTAAGCATTGAAATATGAAGTTTTTGCATTTTATACCACCTTTTAGAGAAGGCGATAGTGCCACAGCCCTCATAATCTTATGAGAGCTGTAAATAGTGCCGCCAAGGACTGGCGGGGCCATCTATTGACAAACTTAAGGACTATTCTATAGAGTAGAGGTACTCCTTCTACAGTAGTTTCATTCACAATACTCTACTCAAAAACAAGATTTCAACAAAAAAGAATCAGATTTTTATGCTTTTTCAAAAAATGTGAGCCACAGCTTACTTTATTCATCATAATGTTTACAAAAAAAAAACAAAATTTAAAGCTAAAAATTGTAATTTTAAAAAATTAAATGAAATGCTTATGTGTGTCAGCTTTGACATGTGACTATATAGATAAATCCTTATGAACGATTATAAAGTATGATTTTTTTATAGTTTCATGATCTTCTGTTTTTTTATAACATAACAATTCAAATACTTGACTACTTTTGAAATTTTCTTTGTTTCTAATTCTAATTTATACTGGATTTATAAATAAAAATAGGATTTATTGAATGGAAATTGTCAGAAATTAATGTTTTAGTACCATTACTTAGGGCTTATCGTTAGGGTTAGCAACAAACCGGCTCTTTGTGTAGTGGTGACTGGATTTTTGCTTTTTGTATTAGTGTTTTCGAGAGTGTTTTGTGTTTTTGGTCGTTTTTTGTGTTTTTGAAGGATTTTTGTTTTTCTGAATTTTTGACTGTCCGATGCTCAGATTTTAATATCAAATCGGCAAATTAGGAAATTGGCGGCAGCCAAAAAAAAATGGCTTTTGTTACTGATTTCATACAAAATGTTGGCAACATCGCCACGCGTTAAAAGATCACAGTGATTTTACTCTGTTAAAAATTGTCGTAAATAACTAAAATAAAGTTCTAAACTAAATCAAAATTTGCTTCAACAGGCAACTTAAAGGCCTTGTACAGTTAAATCAACATAAAAAGGCAGGAAAACCGGTAATTCTTAGATTTAATACCAAACAAAACAATAACAAAGGGTTTCCCGCCATAACCTATCAAACTGTCAAACTGAAAATTAGGTTAAGCATCCTGGCTAAAGAACACAACAGTGTTGCCAGACTGTAAAGGTATTATAGTTATCTCGGATAATCACAAATTAGTTGAGAAAAATGATCAGCGAAAGCGACGAGGAAGATGAGAATATTAACTGGATGATCCAGGAGTACAAAAAAGAAAACGCGGAAACGTAACTATGTCACGAGACAAAATTAACGAAATCATTGGAATTGTGTCACCTGAACAAGCTAACAAAAAAACAAGCCTAGCAACAAACAACCAGGGAATACTTCAACATCCACACAAAACACTCTTAACAATAAACAAACCTTAACATCAAACCAGCAAATAGAAACAAAATTAACACGAAATTTCTTACAAAAAACAAAACCAGTTTCATTCAGTAAAGCCTATGATAGCCTATTCTACATAAACACGCAAACAAATATGTCAAGATGGGACTTGGTGGAAATATGGGAACAGGAATTTAAAAACTCTGAAGATGTGATCCTCAAAACAAAAAGGGTTTTTACTAAAAACAAATTCACACAAACCAACTATACAAGCAACATTAGCAAAACTAGTGGCCAACAAAAAAATTCTAAAATATAGCGAAACAAAAACATACTCATCAAAAATAAAGCAAGAACCAGAACCCTCATTTTCATTAATTATTACTGGTGTTGAACAAGATATAGAAGATGCAACAATTAGCCAATTACTGAACCAAAAAACATCAAGCACAGGTACTGCAAACGGATCAAATCTAGAGCCACCGGAAAAGAAACAACAATGATAAGGGTCATAACTGGATGCCATAAATCATTTGAAAATTTATTAAATGAAGGATTATTTTACAAATACCAACACTATCCAGTAATTCCAAGCTCTCCTCCAACACCGGTACCTCAACCATGTCGTATATGCAGTAAATATGATCACTCGACGGAAGTCTGCAACTCAGCTGTAAAATGCGAAAAATGCCTAGATAATCACGCAACAGACAAGTGTCCATCAAATCTCCCACCCAAATGTTTGTCATGTGGCTCCGAGGAACATAAAGCTTGGTCATACAAATGCCCAAATCGCCCTACCAAACCAGTCGAGGGAGTACCTAATATCAAAATGCGCTGTTTGAACAAAAGAAGCGACGAAATTCCAAAATCAATAACCCAAAACACAAAAATACACTCGGCTGTTACAATTCACGACCTAATAATAGAAACTTACAAATCAAAAATTAATAAACCCAAATATAATAACAGGGAAGATCTTTTAAAAAACTAAGAGCAAGATTTATAGATGCTTACAAAATAGACACGACTGTAGTTTTTCTAATAATCGCATGTACATTTTAATGTTTGACATGGAGGCGCCTACACTACCTTCTCCCACAGAACCGGTCCAAGGATCACAAAGAGTCGAAGTTCAAATCAATGGATAAGTACATTAACATACTTTACAACAACATAAATAGCTACAACAACAAAAAGCACTTGCTTTACAATTTGGTCGAAAGAGAAAGTATTAATTGCATACTGTTAGTCGAGACTAAAACCAAACCTGATACAAACACGACATATAAAAATTGGAATCAAATACGATTGCAAGGGAATATAATAACAAACACAAGAGGTGGAAGTTTAATACAAGTTCATCCTAGCCTAAGAATGAGGAAAGCCAATGCTCCAAGAATTAATAATACACTAAATGAATGCCTCCACTTCTCTATACCATTTCATGATGAATTCCTTCATATCTTCCTGGTGTATATTCATCCTAACTCAAAAATAGAAGAAACCGTGTTTGTAAAAGCATCTCTCTACAAATACTGCGTAATAATAGGTGACTTCAATGTAAACAAAGAAAAACAGACACAAATAGACAAATTTTTGAAAAACAGCAATTTTACCAAACTAGAAACGGCTCCTACTTTTTAATGCAGAACAACCCTGATTCAACTCCAGACCGAGTGTTTATTAGCAAAACAATTGAAAATTGTTTAGAAACTCCCCAACTTTGTCCAGACATAGGGTCAGATCACTTGGCAATTAAGTTAAAAATTAACAGACAAGTAACTCCAACAATTCCAGATAAACGATACAATTTTAACAAGTGCAATGTGGAGAAGGTCAACCAGGATATCAAATCCTTCATAGTAACCAACAATGCCGAACAAGTAACCATTAACCAAATTACAAAATTTAACTCGGAACTCCAAAAATCGAGTCAGAATAACTCTCCTTTAGTCGGGCATCAGTATTACTCATATCCTCTTCCACCTTACATTCTTAAGTTAATAAAGCAAAAAGGCAAATATTCAGAGAATACCAAGCACACCCACACAACAACATTAAGCGGAGACTTAATGAACTTACCAAAGACATACAAAAAATGATATTTCAGTATAGGCAAAACAGTTGGTTAAATACGTGTCAGGAAATCAATGAAGCTCATGGAAAAAATTTTTACCAAAAAATCAACAAACTAACCAAGTACCGTACCAAACCCACAATGCCCGAAATAGAAGAAAATGGTAATGTTTACACATCAGATCAAGGGAAGGCAGAGGCTTTTTTAAGCACTACAAGAAACACTATACTGAAGAAAATCACCCCAAATTTGATGCAGCCAATGTACAACAAATAAACGAGTGGTATGAGAAGGAGTTTAAACAACAAAAAAACAAACCAAAAAATAACAAAAAGTTAGCGAAGAACGATACTTTAAAGTATTACATAACCAGAAAAATACATCTTTAGGCATTGATAATATTCCATGGATTATAGTAAAACAATTGGACTACAATATCCACAAACAAAACACAATTTAAAAAGGTTGGCAACCCTAACATTGAAGAGAGACTGGCAAAACTAAAATGGTAGAACAAGAAGTGCTGATAAACGAAGAACTTACTGCTGTACGGTTTCAAAGACAAAACTCATTCGAACAATATCGGGAGGTGTTCTTTTTTCCTTAAATATACGTAGTGCAACGCAATAAACTGGATGAACTTTATGTGCTTGTGCAGGAGATTAATTTTCCTGATGCTTAACTGAGCACTGGATGACAATTTATGAACCACTTGTAGTGCAAGAAGTATCAGACCTCAGTTTATCATAGGACTAATTTTAAGCATGGGGGTTCTGTTATACAGGTTAAAAATGGTCTTTTATATGAGGTCATTAGTAAATTTAATTATCTAAACATTGAAAAAGATTTTGAGTTAACATGCATTTCTCTTAAGAAACTATCTATAATTCTTGTTAATATATATGTGTTTGTAGTGGTCTGGATTCTGTCTTGACTAGACTACCGCATAATTCTAGCATAAATCTAACGGGGATTTTAATATTAATCATGATGCTAACACTCAACAAATGCTAAAAATAAAATGTGCTTTCTTGGCTCATGATTTAAAAATGCACGTTAATTCCTTTACGAGAATTACTAAAAACAGATAATTAATTATTTTTGTAGCAATAGGTGTAATTTAACTGACTTTAGTGATCATAAGATTATTATAGGAAACATTTCTGTGCCAAACAATACACATACCTACTACTGCTAGCCACTCTGATAGCCTATTTCGAGATTATTCTAAAAACATAAGTAAAATTTAAAAATATCATATCTAGTGTTGATTGGTCAGTGCTAGATAACATCCCAAATATTAAAATTAATATGTTTTCAGAATATTATCATTGATGTCATCGAAGCATCCTTTCCTTGGAAATTTATTTTTAAGACTCCTGGAATTAGAATTCCTTGTAAAAATAACAAAGTGAGATATATATATAAATATATATATATATATATATATATATATATATATATATATATATATATATATATATATATATATATATATATATATATATATAATAAAGAACTTTGTGACCGAAATAGTAAAAGTCACCCAATCATTTTAAATGTAGATTCAATAGATTTCGTTGAGCCTCTAGAAATTGCCTAATTACTTAAATACATAAGATGTTCATGCCCAGTGAAACAAACCAGACGACGCAAGAAGGCGGGGAAATATAATTGTGCATTATCGAGTCTAATCAGAGGCGTGCAGAATAAATAATTGCTAAAACAGTTTAAACATGATGAAAAATATAGTAAGCATAATATATTTTAAAAATGTAGTGGAAATTGCCAAGATCTAAATATTTTTAATCTGTAACTGAGAATAGCATCTCAGTAATATATAATTAATAGCATAAGTGACACTAAATTCATTTTAGACTTTCACTGTCTTTATTTGTAACTATTTACACAACGTTTGGGTAGTCTATCTCTGTCCGTTTTACAGTTTACACAATCTTAAAAACGGACAGAGATAGGACTGTCCTGTTGTGTGAATATTTTAAAATAAACAAATGAAAGTCAAAATATACTAACGCAAAAAAAAATTCTTTCGACGTTCTTCATCTTTCCTGTGGACTTTCTTTGTACACTGTTAATAGAAACTACCGCGTAAGGGAAGCGCGATCAAGTTTTCGTTTTAGAGGCAGTTTCAAATGTATTATTTGTTCCTTTCTCATCATGCAAGCTCTATATATATTGGCAATTATTTCTCTGAATTGGCCATGAATAATTTTGCCTTTTAAAAGGATTCTTTTCCATAATCTTGACACGGCGTTAAAGATAGTTTTCATAACCAGCAAGAAAGTAGTACTACCACGTCGGGGTGGGTTTTCACGCTCAAGCAATTTTGCGCAAGTTGATTTTGTTTGCAAATTAGACTAAACTATTACATTTGTTTTTACAGTCAGAGTCTATTTGCTACAAATTTGTTTTTATCAGTAAAAACGTCACTGTGGTACGACGGCAATTGATAGCATGAGCTGGTGTTACTACTTACTTTCATATTCGTTTAATAATGAGGCCAGAGCTTGATACATTCAAAGAAACTTTTTCTTTCACTGATATTATTATTACCACAAAAAATAAAATAATGATAGGGCCATCAAACGGAGAGGTGATGGCTAAATCGCTGAAGTGTGTTGCTCGCCGTGATGCAAATTTGTACGTGTGGTTTACACGTTCATGTTTACCAACTCACATGCAAATTATCTGACCATCAGATTTTACAAACCAAACTTTTGCTTGCTCAAGTGTTTTTCAGTTTGCAGCTGTATCCTATTATTTTCAAATTGGAATGCACACAAGTCAATTTGCAAAATTGCATGAACGTGAAACCATTAAGCTTGAAGAGAACGGATTTATTTAGTTTAATTTATTATTTAGTTACATACATTGCACCTTGGTATTTTTGAATGCCACACAAAACCAAATACTAAAAATTGTTAATAAAAGGAAACAAATATTTAAAAATTAATAATTCAAACCATTTCCCCGTCTGTGTTCAAGCACGAGGGGAACCACCTCTTTGGAGGGCTTGTTTCAGCAGCAACCAATCAGTAAAACATTTGAGTGGTTATCTTAGTAGAGACTGCCGCCCATTGTCAAGAAATTAAGATAACTAAAAATATTTTAGGACGATATGAATATTAAAGAAGCATGGTATAATCGGTTCCTCTAAGAAAAATAGAGCAATAAAATAAAATCTCTTTGGGGTAAAATAAATCAATAACAAGGTGTAAGCTTAGAGGTACTTTATAAATATAAATATTATATTTAAAAAAGTGTAAATAGGTTCAGCAGTAGGATGAAATCTGGCAACATCTTAAAAAGCAACTTCAGTTTTT